>CM031588.1:15230443-15370816 GCA_018467065.1 Ephestia elutella
TCAAACACCGCACCAAAAACCACTTGATGTCTTCTAGAGTTCAAGATGATGTCAATTATGTCCCTATGCAATTTGGGACCCGAATGCAAACACAGATTCAACGAAACCCCGTTCGAAGTGGGTGCGGACCCATCGAAGACGGTCCTCAATTTGCCTGTTGAGGCCTTCACCACCGCGTGGTGGGGCAAAAAATAATGCCCAGTTGAGCTCCAATCAACTCGAGCCGGAGACATGTGACCCAAATCCTCGTACTCGCGCATAAATTCAATATATTTATCGCGAAGTACGTGGTCACGCTGCATGCGTCGCTCCATGGACAGCAGTCGTTTCTCCGCAAGCGCTCTACTTTGCCCTAGGCTAGGACGAGAGGCAACAAAGGGTAACCTAGTTACAAACCGACCGGAGGGCAACCTCTCCGTGGTCGATCGAAAAAGGGCTTCGCACTCAGCGTGTTCCGGATCCATCCTGGAACTCATAGGTGGCTCCTCCACCTCCCAAAACCTTTGCATGGTCTTGGCCAAGGACGCAGATGCGACGACCGGTGGCTCCTCCACGGTGCTATTATCAAACACAGGGCCCATCAGGGCGAAACCAAAGATAGTAGACACTGCCATCAGTGAAGACGAACCCAGAGCTTTCTGAGTACCCAACAAAATCCAACCCAATACGTCCGAGCCCAGGAGCAAGTCCACTGGGCCGGGATGAAAGACAAAGGGGTCGGCCAAATCCAGACCCGAAACCAAAGACAACACACCCGGCGGTATGTCTGTCGAGGGGTGCCAACCCGCAATGGTATCCATTACCATAGCCGAAGTCGTGATCCTCATTGTGGAGGACTTCAGCGAAGAAAAGGTGACAAGTGTCTGGCCCGTCAGACACTTCACTTGTATGCCACCAACTCCAAGAAGTGGCACAGGCGAGTCTTCCACGACTAAACCTAACTGGTGTGCCACTCGAGTGGTAACCAAACTGCTTTGAGCCCCTGAGTCCAACAGAGCTCTCAAATTAATGGCTTCCCCCTACGACCCCATACGCGGACCACCGCGGTAGGGAGCAGAACCGTCCGCGGCTCTGTCCCAGCAAGGGAGCAAGCTAGTTACGGGCTCCCCACCCTCTCCAAACCAGGGGCGCGCCACTGACCCGGATAATATGGCGGGCGAGTGCACATCCCCATCTGAGGGGGGGGCATAACCCGCGGCCCGGCCATACATATGGTACGGCGGGTGGTACTCCAGCCGTGGGTACTCGTGCAGCGGCGGAGAAAACCGCTGCGGCTGCATGTGTTGGGCATTGGTAACCCGGGTGGAGGGGGGTGTCCCCACTCTCATGTCCGATCTAGGGCCCCCGCCCATGGGGGCCCTATCCGGGGCCTGGCCAGCCACATACTGGCCACGACCTTGGGGCGCGTGGTCCCGGTCCGCCAAGACCCGCGCAGGTACGCGACCCCCCTCCCGAGGGGGGGTGCGACGAGCGAAGCCGCGTCCTTCTTCCAAAGGAGGGCTTCGCGCAGGAGCGCCCCCGCCCATAGGGGACCCCTGCCTCAACATCCGGGTGCCATCCCCGTTCCGGTTCATGCAAAGCATCGCGTGGTGCCGCCCACGGCATGCACTGCATGGTATGGCCCTGGGACAGTCACGTGCATAGTGACCGCCCAAACAATAAAAGCAAAGTTCATGCCGCTTTGCCATGCGGCGCCTATCTTGTACTGGCAGTCTCTGCCAGTCCCTGCATTGCAGCAGGCTGTGGCCCATCCGGCCACACTGCAGGCAGTCCGCGTCCCCTGCGACTGCTGCCGTGTGTGCAACCCGCACACCAGCTCCACGCGGTGGCGGTTGCCTTCCCTGTTGGGGCTTCCCTCGCCATGAGGGTTCCAAGGGCCTGCGTTCGGGCGCTCTGGATGGCGCTGAGTCCGTCATGGTATTCTCAGCCGCCCGTGCCTCAAACTCCAAAAACTTCACCAAGTCAGTGAATGTTGGTAGGGTGGTGCTATCCCGCTCCGCATTTTCGCGCTCAAACCGCGAGCGGATGTCATTGGGCAATTTGCCCAATACAATGTGCACCAACAAAAAAGACCATTGGTCCACCGGCAGCCCCAGTGTGCGGAGCGCGTTACAGGCCACTGTAACGGGCGTGAGCAACTGCAGGCGCAACTGTGCCCTGTTGGCCACCTTGGGCAGGGCCATCAACTGTGCGGCGTGCGCATCCGCTAACAAACGTAAGTTTTGGTAGCGGGAGTTCAATAACTCCCAAGCCGTATCGTACTGGTCGTCCTCCACCCGGAGGTGCTGGATGAGCGACCGCGCTTCATCCTCAAGAGTGGAGAGGAGGTAGGCCATCTTCTGGGCCTTCGACAAATCCTGTCGTGCTACGACCAGGGACTCAAACATATTTTTATATGCTACCCACTCCTCCATCCTACCCCCAAAGTGGGACAGCTGAAGGGTGGGGAGCCGACCAGTAACTGCTGGTCCTTCCTGTCTAACAGGTGTGCGAGGGGCTGGTCCGCCAGCCTGTCTCGCCCTTATTGCGGTCGCCGCCTCCGCGATATCATCGTGCAGACTCAGGATCTGGTCCATGTCCGCCATGTGACCTGCGTAGACCTCCGGGGCAAGTTCGGCTTCGGTAAGCACCACCATGGCCGCTTCCGCGCTAATCAATCGTGAGTGGAGGTGATCCGCTCTTAGCAGTATGGCGCCCTCCCTGTCCTTCCGGGACAGGAGTCCTCCGGCCGTCACAAACCATCTCAGTTCGTTGGCGAGTGTCGCCTTAGCATTGGAGACCTTCGCCATCGCGTCAAGTCACAAACAAAAAATAACAAAAGGTAAATAAAAAACAACAAAATCAAACAACTACACGAAGAACCGCGGTAGGTATGAGAATGGCACAAACCCGGAACGCACGGTACAAACCGCAAACAAATACAAAAAAGGTTACAAATATTCTTATACAAACAAACTAAGAAAAATCTAATAATTTTTACAAACAATTAATTATTTTTTACAAACGAACAAATAGAGGGTAGATAAACTACGCTCTGCTACCAGAAAATGTGCAGAACAACTACGCTCTGCTACCAGAAAATGTGCGCAGAGAATCCGGACAAACGAAGTGGCGGGAAGAATTCTGTACCGGAACTTCACCGGGAAAAAACCACCGGTAAAAATAAGTACCGGGAAAAAATCTCCACGCGGCACCACGCTTGTCCGACTAGAACCTAACTTAAGCTATACGCAGACTGCTACCACCGTAGCTTATAAAGGGAGCTACAGGGCCCTATATAATAACCTAACCTATAAATTAACTAAACTAAATTTATTATGAAACTCACCAAGTTGACTTCTTAATCCAAGTTGGGGTGTCTTCGGAGGAGGTGGTGTTCCCTAAGTCACCCAACCTACCCCATGAGATCTCAATCCCCAGAAAAAATACCTGATCCGTCTAGCAGTTCCACTCGGCAACAGGTTTCGGCGTCTCCAGGCAGCCACAGGTCACGTCGGTCACAACAAACAGTCCAAGTAAAAGGTTTCACAAACACACACGTTCCATAGTTATTTAACAAAAGGGAAACTCACAATTATAGTTCAAACTAACCAACAATCAACGTGGTTTTAGACAAAGGGACGCGGGACCTCTCGCGTATTAAACAAACCGAAATCGCACAGGACAATGGCGGCCGTCCGCCATGCCATTCACGCGAGCAGCAGTGTGAGAACCCCGAACGCCTGGTGGCGACAATAGGAAACGCGTGCGTTTCGTTTCACGCAAATATATTACAAACAACTGGTATGCCCATTTTTGGACCAAAAATATGTGTCAGAGGTTTGTGATCGGTTCTCAAAGTAAATTTCCGACCATATAAATATTGGTGAAACTTGCGTACACCAAAAATGATCGCTAAGGCCTCCCTATCTATTTGCGAGTATCCCCTCTCTGCTGTTGTGAGCGAGCGCGACGCGTAGGCGATGGGCCGCTCGCCCTGCTCCGTCAGGTGAGATATCACTGCGCCCACGCCCACACTGCTGGCACTGGGCTAACACTTTACTACTTGCCAATAGATTTTTAATTTTTGTAAATGCATTTTTACACTCTTCCGTCCATACATAGGCCGTACCTGCTTTAAGCAACCCATACAGAGGTGCTAATACTGTGCTTACGTTCTTAACAAACTTACCGTAGTACATGACCATACCTATAAATGCTCTCAGCTGCGAAATGTTTATTGGCGCAGGTGTATCTATGATGGCCTTGACCTTATCTGTGCTAGTGTAAATGCCATCTTTACTAATGGTATGACCCAAATAATTTATCGAGTTTGCAAAAAATACGCACTTATCATTTCTCACTTTCAGACCAGATTTTTGCAATCTATCAAAAACCTTATATAAATTATTCATGTGTTCCCGCCTAGATCTCCCTGTTATTACAATGTCATCCAGAAATACCCCTACCTGTGGGATATCTGCAAATAACTGTTCCAAACGCCTTTGAAAAATAGCTGGGCTCGATGCAAGGCCATAAACTAGCCTATTGTATCTATATAACCCTTTATGTGTATTGATAACCGTATATTCCTTGGTGTCGTCTAGTTCAAATTGGGCGTACGCTTGGGATAAATCAATTTTACTAAAATGTTCTCCTCCCCGTAGACGTAATAACAGATCTTCAACTCGCGGCAAGGGATAACGGTCAATCTCGATAAGTTTATTCAAGGTGAGTTTATAATCAGCACAAATTCTAATGTTACCGTCCTTTTTGACGACGGGCACAATGGGCGTCGCCCAGTCGGAACGCTCGACCGGCGTGGATTCCGTCGCGCACCAGCTGTTCCAGCGCGCGCTCCACCGGCTCGCGCAGCGCGTACGCCAACGGCCGCGCGCGCAGGAACACCGGCCGCGCGCCCTCGCGCAGGGTCACGCTCACGGCACCACCGGTGAACCGGCCCAGACCCTCCTCAAACACTTTACAATATCTCGACCTGAAATTGATTATATCAAAATTATCATCTGTCAATTTCATGACATCACAGCTCATCGTAGGTAACTGTATCTGTAAGGCTATTATCCATTGTCTACCTAATAAACTAGTTTTGGCTTTGTTTACAACTAATAAGTCTAAATAGTCGCCTTTATCTCTATATCTTACATACGGCCTTATAATTCCCAACGGCTTAATCGCCTCACCGGTATAATATCTCAATGTTAATTCACATGGCTCTAATTGTAAATCAGCAAACAACTGTTTGTAACAATCATAACTTATGCACGACACGGCGCTGCCCGTGTCACATTCCATTTTCATTTTTTTATTATGAACGCTTAAACTTATATACATAGGTTTGCAATCTTCAATCCCTACGCGTCTAACATCAGTAAAAATTACCTCCGAACTGTCCGAGCTATCGCCTTCCTGCTGACCTTCGAAACACAACTGATGATGGTCTGTCATTTTTGGACAAACCCGTTGCAGATGTCCTTGACGATTACAAACACGACACACATAACGAGCGAACTTGCATCCACCAGTGAAATGAGCCCCGCCACACGCCTGACAAGCCAGCCTCGACGCCGTGCCCGCTGCCTGCCGCAGCACCGGCCGCCGCGCGCGCGGCCCGCGCCGCTCAGCTTGCCCCGTCCTCGCGTTGCCACGCTCCGCTTCACGCTGGTTCCACTTCACACTGACCTTCTGGCAATCGGTCAGCTCCGTACCGTTTGATCCTTTTGCTCCCTCTTTTCCATCTACAATAGCCGCATCCCTCTCCGCCGTTTCCATACTCACGGCGAGTTTATATGCCTTGCCGAAATCCAATTTACTTTCCGCGAATAACCGTTGCCTTATTGTTTCACTGGTAATGCCACAAACCAGCTGATCCCTTAGGCTTTCTTCAAGCCCGCTGCCAAATTCGCACGAAATCGACATTTTTTTTTAACGTTGCCACGTATTCGGAAATACTCTCTTCCGAATGTTGTTTCCGATGTCTAAATTTATACCTTTCGGCGAGTTCACTAGGTTTCGGCTGTAGGTGTTTTTCCATAATACTGGTTAAATGAGTAAATGTCTTCGTTTTTGGCTTATCTGGAGTACATAAATTAACCAATAGTTCATACGCCTCTGCCCCCATGACCGTTATCAAGGTCGGTACTTGCACGTCGGCCGCGATCTTGTTTACAATAAAATATTGCTCCAGCCGTTCTACGTACAGCCGCCAGTCATCCTGCTGCACCTTGAATTCCGCTATCTTCCCGATCGACATCTTGCACGCTTTTAGGTTACTATCTCGTCGCCATTAAGGAATCCGGGAAGAAATGAGAAGCAGACGTCCGTTCACTATGCGTTTATTTTATGACTGACAGTAATAATAATGAATCTACCTACATATAATAACTAAGTATATCACAATTTTGTTTATATAGAGTATTGAATATATTATTCAAAACATCAGAAATGTAAAATTTGATTCCTAATATTATTATTTTTTAAGTTATACATACCTCTGTCTCACCATATCTGCTATGTACTGTTACTGCTCACTTTTCAGTGAAATAATTATAAATATACTAAGAAAAACTTGATATTTATTTTTTTGTATGATGAAGCACTTCAACCTCATTTCGAAACATAAAACCTTAAGTTGATAACTTTAGTGGGTAGTTTGATAATTTTTATTTTTTGAACTGGCCTATATATGGGACGGTAGGTTTATCTGGGTTAAAAGTATTACGTACTCGTATAGGTTATTACGAACGGTTATTTTTGATATTTATTTAAACTTTGTGATATTGTTTGTAATAGCAGTAATCATGAATAAATAAATAAAAATATGTAAGTAAGCCTTTTCTAAAATTAATTCTTAACATTCACCATTGTCAAAGAAAGTTTTCATTTTATAATTAAATTAGTGTAAAATATTTGAGGTTCTAATATTTACTAGTTTTGATCCAAGAAGGTCCCTAATTAACGAAATGTGATGATATCAATATAAACTCGTCTAGACTTTAGTTCAAGGATTTTAACGAAACACAGATTTCGTTAACGCCAAATAATTTTAAAACGTGTTAATTAAATTAATTAATTAATCGAGATCAGTGAGAGTGTTTACATTACCTAATAAGTTTATTTTCTTCGAATAAGCCTGCTTGTTAGGTACGCTTTGACTGGAATCAATTAATTCTACTAATAATGTAAATATGCGAAATTTTAGATGCGAGTTTGTATGTTTGTTACTCAATCACGCGGATTTTGATAAAATTTGGTACAATCAGATACGGAGAAACTTGACCTCCCTGTGGGTCAGGTTTTTTTGTATCTGATTGTACACGGAAATAAAAATACTTAGAAAATTTATTGAAAAGGCGGGACATAAATGATCTTGTAATAAAAAAAGATACCTATTTGAGCCCAAATTGTTTTAATTCCAGGGAGCGCAACAGAGCGAGCTGACTTCAGGTAAAGCTGACCTGGTCGCCAAGATAAAGGCGAAGGTCGCGGCGGCTGACCCCAAAAAAGCCAGGGAACTGGGCGGCGTCCACCTCTTCAACATCATCAAAGGAACCTCCGTTTACAGTTGGAGTGAGTTACAATTTCTGCCAGATTATTACTTAAATTCGGGACAAAAAGGAGCTTAATAACAAATTAAAATACTCTATCAATACTTGTTTCAAATTTCATCGAAATCCAGAAAGTAGATTTTGCGTGATTCAATTACAAACATACATCGACACTTTCGCATTTTTGAAATGATCCAAATATGAATTTATAGGAAATTATATCCTTCTATCTACTGAACTAATCTTCCTGAAATTTCGCATTCACATAGTTAAGTTTATTCCAAAATTCCACTTTATTTAAATTCCGACTTAGACTCACTGGCTAAATTCCTAAACCATTAACCTTTACAAGCTATTAAAATTTTCTTACTCTCGAAACATATCGATCTAGATATTATAAGTATAACACTGACGTATTATAATAAAACGATGACTATAGAAATCTTACGACTTTATCGAATTTCAATAGAAACAAAGTAACACATTTCAAATCTTCTTAAGCACTCACAAGTTCACAACGTACTTGAAATGGAATGGCGATGTTAAATGTCACAATAATTCTACTCGTTTGAGAAAGTCCGTCTCATTTAGAGCAACGACCTCTTTCTCGAGATGTCCAATCCATGGCTCACCTTTTGTTATGCCCAAATGTCTGTTCTAACTATGATAAAAGGGCTAATGATGCCGTAATTCTCGCAATAAGTATTATTATTGTGTTCAACATTTGTACGAACGTTAGACAATACCCATCTACATCTACCATATCGTGAAAGCCATGACCAAAATTAATCGAGATATTTTTGGAAGCTATGACGTCTACTATCTCGACGATATTAACGTCGATTTTACCCATAGATTTAGAATATTCTGACATAATTCTGACGTATATTCTAAAGCTATGCTCTATGCTATTATTTTACCACTAACTATATAAAGTTTCAGTTTCGCAATGAGTTTTATCTTGGGCTAAGATTAGACATTGTAGTGTCTCCACTTCAATCTGTCCTCAAAGTCAAAGTCTATTTTTTTTATTGAAACTTGAACTTCAAAGAAGGCTCTTTTCGGTTTAAAGAATGTTTATTTCACTCATAAATAAAAACAATACAGTTCACTTAACTATGAGCAATACATATTCTTAGAAATAATCTTTTTCACGTCGAAAACTAATTATTTAATCATAATATATTATGTCTCAAAGCTACAAACTACTAGCATTTCGGAACGACCACTGCTGAGAAGAAATGCCGAAAGAAACTCATGAAATAGTCTTGGTCGCCTAACATGCCAGAGGGGCTATTTATTAACTTTATGCATACACTAGATTGTGTACAGTCAGAAATAAAATAAAATATAAGCCTAAAATATGTCCTGCGCTATCTACTTACAATATTCCATAAATCAAATTTATTTTTCAGCGTTAGACCTCAACAACGTGAAAGTGTTCGAAGGCGAGCCAGAGGACGACCCCGACTGCACCTTCACTCTCAACGAGCAGGTCTTCAAGCAGCTGGTCCAAGGTCGGGAAGACCCCAGGACCATCATGCAAGCTGGACGGTGTTCCGTCACAGGAGACATCATGAGAGCCATGAAACTGGAACCCTATATAAAGATTGATTAGCCAAGAATCTAAAAGAAAAAAGTAAATTTAGTCTATGCTCGTGATGTGACACTTCGAAATAAGAATGTTCTTGTCGGCCAGCGCAAAAATATTTTTCCATTTAAACTGACTGACATAATTGGCATTCGAAATTTCTAATCTACAATTTTACTTTATTGGTAAATGGAAACAATATTATTTATTGTTTTTATTAACTTTGAGACAACCTTGGTGTCAATTTGTCAGTGCATTGAATTAGAAGATTGGCACATAGCGAGTCAGATCATAAAAATATACATATATAATATCACCACATATATAAGTACATACATATTATCACGCCTTTTTCACGTGGTGGTAGCAATTTCCACTTACTACGTCATGTGCATCCATATAGATCTCTCGCTTCCTCTACACTCATCCCTCTCTTCATACATGCTCGCCGGTTATGGGTGCTCTTAATATCTGCAATCTGGTCATGTGCTATCATAATAACAACTAGTTATTTTTAATTTCTTGTCAATATAGAATCTTAGGTCATCAGCAGTTTCACAATGTCATGATGTAAAAAAACTAGGTAAGTATTAGTTTAATATGAAATTAAATCTCATTGCACTTGCCACGCTACACTTACGCAAATATGATCATCATTATAGTTATTATTACTTTTTACTAAGTCTACAATTACTTTCTCTTGCCTAAATATTAAATCTAATATTTCGTCTTTTAGTAAGTACCTAATTCGTATATCTTTTAGTTGTTAAAAATATTGTTTTAAACCGATTTATAGGAATAAAGCGTAGATATATTCTTTTAGTTATATAATGTTAAGTAACTTATTAATGACGTGTTGTCCAACTGTTAATATGTAGAGCAGGTAACCAGTTGGATAACTTTGTGAAGTTTCTCTGCATTTTTATATGATTATTCCGCATTGCTTATTCGGTAATTTGTTATGTACGAAGTACTTAGATAGGTATTTAAATGTAATAAATGATGTTTTTGAAGACATTTTTTATTTTCCTTTTATTAGTAACGTGCGAATTATAAATGAATTTTTAAATTTGAAGATAAGCGCTACGGCGAACATTATTTTTTGTTTCTTTACAACAATTTGGTAAATTGAAAATTTCAAAATATCCGGCATAAAATACCTATTATATAAAAATTTGCAGATTAGCCCGTTTCGGCCACTTTCGAATCTCCAAAATGTTTTATACTAATGTCTGATATTAATTTTGTTGATGTAACACTGGCTGTGCCACCAGTTTCGCTTCTGTGAGAATTTCGGGATACCAGATAGCCTTATAGCTTTCCTCATCAATAGTAAGGCTATCATATACAGGAAGAATTTTTCAAATCGGACAGGTAACTTCAGAGATTAGATTCAAACAAACATACAACTTTAATTTTTTTTTTTACTTTTTAACTTGAAACTTTTCAGCTTTATTGCACTAGTACCTGTGATTGGAAAAAGAATCTTAAACAGCATAGCCATATAAAAAATTAAAGATGGCCAACGTGATCCTAAATGTGTATGTTTCGGTTAGTCAATGCGGACGACGACATTTCGTATATGGACCTAATCCAATTCTTTATTTTTTTAATATAAGGATGTATAGCAGAAAAAGGCAGGGCTATAACTAGTCAACAAGCTTATAATCGTTTATCAAACTCGCTTCTCGACCAATCCGACTGGTTTGCTAACTGTACCGCGGGTCGTCGGTCTTTGCCTCACAAATAGATTCAATTAAAATGTTGCCTTATATGACCGTGCAATGGATAAAGTCGCCAATCTTCCTTTTTTAGGGTTCTGCAACTCAATAAATATTGAAACTTTAGATGTTTGGACTGATGTTCGGGTCCTTCGCATAACATTTTTTTTTATAACATAGGGCGGCAAACGAGCAAGCTGGTCACCTGATGGTAAGCGATCACCTCTGCCCATGGACAACTGCAACACCAGGGGTACGAGTATATGTGAAAACTAGCGCCCCGCCCTGGCTTCGCTCGGGAGGTATATCAATAAATTGTAGCCTATGTCACTCAGGTATGATGTAG
Source organism: Ephestia elutella (assembly GCA_018467065.1). NCBI lineage: Eukaryota > Metazoa > Arthropoda > Insecta > Lepidoptera > Pyralidae > Ephestia > Ephestia elutella. The sequence continues at coordinate 15,241,646 of CM031588.1, forward strand.
CATTCTATTGGTGAAAGATTTTGTTAAATTAGTTCAGTAGTTCCAAAGATTCCCTTCAAACAAACTCACACACTTTTACACAGACTTTTTTTTATCAACCGACTTCCCAAAAAAGGAGGAGGTTATATGTTTCGATGTATGTATGTTTTTTTTTTTATGTATGTTCGCCGATTCCTCCGCCAATTGTGGACTGATTTCCAAAATTGTTTTTTTATTAAAAAGGGTGTATTCCCAAGTTGGTCCCATTTAAACCACGTCAGAATCTGTTCGGTAATTTAAAAGATACCTTACAAAATATAAAAATATCAACATTGCATTATAGATATAGAGCAAAAGCCCGCGACTGCGTGGCCTTCCTTATTTTATTAAATTGAAAATTAATAAATTAAATTTACATTAGAATCATGTATATATATAAATTGCCTAGCTAAACAATTAATATAACACAACACCCTACTCCTGTCCTGCACTTGGCACCGACTTCACCTCATTCAGTAGGTAGCATGCTAAAGTGGGGCCATTATAATAGGTCACATCTGACATTATATGCTATCTCTTTTTCACTTTCTGACTTAGAAAGAGAGATCAGCTATCTGATGGCTTACGTCTCTTTCTGAATAAGAAAGTGAAAAAGAGATAACCATATTGTCAAATATGGCCTATTAAATTGGCCTTACTTTAATACATTTTTCTTTATTGTTATTTCATGATTTTAAGTTTTATGATGGAAGTCGGTTCATTTTTTTTGAAAAAAAGTTTTATAATATTTAGTGATCGTGACGTTCTGAGCCTCAAGTATTACGTAACAGAAAATTAATATTTAAACAGCAATTTTATTGGATTGTGTGTGATTGAACTACGGAGCTGCAGAGTCCTAATGCGCTTTAGTCAGGCGGCTACGAAATTTTTGGTCGTACTGTACATCTGCGGAACCTATTGACTCAGGCGCTAGCGATTAGTTATAAACCTGATATTTTTACACTTAAATAAAAAAAAAGAGTAGGTAGTCTCTAACGAGCTATCCATGATGTCATTTAATACACTTAGTTATAAGGATACATAAGGAGTCCAAGGATACATAACTCAAAAGGACGATAAAAATAAAAATACCCTATAAAGAACATGGAGATCCCTGCGGGGAGCCGCTGGTTTGTGATGTTTAGTTATTTATCGAACGATGCATGAAACCGAATGATTCAGAACCTATGATGTCGAATAAATAAATCAAATTTTATTAAAAATACTAACTGCGCCCCGGGGCTTCGCTCCCGTGGGAATTTCGGGAATGAAAGTACCCTATGTGCTATTCCCGTTATTTTTCTACCCGTATACCAAATTTTATCGAAATCCGTCCATTAGATTTTTGAGCAATTGAGTAACAAACATCCTCAATCCAAACTTTCGCATTTATAGTTAGTAGGATTAATATAATATATTGTGGAAATCCTTGGGGGAGGCCTTTGTCCAGCAGTGGACGTCTTTCGGCTGAGAGAAGAGGATTAATATAACAGCCAAATATATCTATATCTATACGTATAATAAAACAGTAAAAATATTTTGTCTGTACATTTAGTATTTTCGACTAAAATGGATAGAGGTACACTTAAAAAGAACAATAGAAAGCAAAAAAATTTTTTGGAATTTCTTGTCTGTCTGTCTGTATGTATGTACGCGTTTCACGCAAAAACTACTGGACGGATTTGAATGAAACTTTTTTTGTTGTATAGCTAATAAGCCTGGGCAACATATAGGCTATAATCATTGAATTATAAATAAATATGGAAGTGTAACTCTCATACAACGAACGCTCAAATCTTGGTTCCATTTACGCAAACAAATGTACTTAAATACAACAAGACACTCACACATTCTCATAGAAAAAGCTAGTACACGATTGGGCGCGTCAAGGTCACGGGGCGGGGTCAACACACCGCGGCAGCCGGCTACCGCTCAAACAAACGGCCAGCCGCTTGGCGTTTGAAATCTCGGCACAGAATTAATATAAGTACTACGTAGTCTCGGCAAAGGAAAGAAAGGTAATTCCGCTGTTCTTCATATCTGTGTGATTTCTACACCACTTTACGACATACGATGGCCTATTTTTGCTAATTAAACTTGCGAAATTACTCGATGATACGTACAATTGACACTTATGCGTTTGGTACAAGTACAACCATTGAACGCGCTGCGCCACGGCGAACTGAGGCGAAGTGAGGTGTCTTTTTTACGCCCCTCCCACCGAGGTTCCTATTTCGTGGAACCATTTTTTTGGCGTTGTTAGAGTTCTATGGTATATTAGTTCGTTGGCTATAATTGATTTTGAAACTGGAACACCTGATGAAGAACCATAACAGAACAGCTAAACTATAAGAAATATGGAAATGGTGCCTTAGCAAAAATCGTTCAATCTGATGAGCATTTTCTGCTGACGTATAAAAATTGAAGATCTGGAACATCTGATGAAAAACTGCAAGAGACCAGCTACACTATAACATATATGGAAATGGCGCCTTAGCAAAACTTGATTAATCTGATGAGACGTATAAAATCGAAGATCCGAAACATCTGAAACAGTTTGGAACGCAAAGATTTTTCATCTAAGCGAAACTCACTCGGGCGAAGCCGCGGGCTACAGCTAGTATATATATATTTAAATAATTTGTAATATAACATGATTGTTTACTCAGAGCATATAATTTATTCTTATATACTCTAGGTATCACTATTTATTAACTCTTAACTTGTAAGTTCTTGTATACTCCAAGTAATACTACAGTTTGGGTATTTAGTTATCTTCGTAGACTAACAGATTGTCATGTTCTTCGATTCTTACAAAAAGAAAACGTTGTTGTCTTTGTTGAGTCAGGACATCGAGTCCAATCATCTGATTGTCCGTAATAAAGATGAAAAATAACATGAAAGAGTAAAGGGAACGAAGTTGTGAAAGAGCATAAGAATCTTCTATTACGGACATACCCCATTTCCTATCCAAAATATCCTTTGTAGTTACTGTGAACTGGGAATCTTGGGAAAGTATGCTCTACTTACATGCTGTGGTCCTAATAGCATCTTTCATTCTGGTCTGGGAGCAAAAAAAATACATTGAATGTGCCAGCTGCTTCCCTTCCCGCGCAGATTGTAAAAGTCAATCGAGGGAAAGGGCTTTAAACTGGGGTTTCATCCACTCATAGACGATGGGCTAGCAACCTGTCAATATCTGAATCTCCATTCTAACAATAATCCCACTATTCAGTTAAGCATGGCCTTCGAGCCTCAGGACTGTTGGCTCTGTCGACCCCGTTAGGGATAAGGACGTGATTTTGTGTCTGTATGGTAAATGAATGGCTGCAATTAGTCAGGCCTAATCTACAAACTACGTCATAGGTTACATAAAACTCGGCAATTATTTCTAGGAGAGTGGCCCTCTAATGATGCAGTTTAAGGACGACTGCAGACCCTAGAGGCCGCACTAATATGCACTTGAAGTACAGACGCGAACAGAACTCATACTTGCAATGTATTTTTAAAGTAAGTACGAATAGTCTGAAGTAAGTTTAAATCTAGTATGTTTTAGACAGAAACAGCAGGACGCTTGCAGCAGCAGCTTGCTCTTTTTAAATAATGTAGCAAGATAACCAAATAGTCTCAAGTAATTTTCGCGTTACGTTGATTTTCTCTATCGAACCTCCAATGTCTCCATAAACCTCCAATACAAATATTATTAACCTGCATAGAATCAACTAAATATCCAGCAATAATCCCACGATAGTCATCAAAAGCCCTTCCCACGGCCTATCAAGGGCCTTTTGGGGGATCTAAAGTACATTTGAAACGATAAAAATAAAGATAATTTGTTTAAACGTGCCAATCTCTGAATCGGATTGGTAAATTACAAATAACCATTAATGAAGCTGAAGAGTATGTTTCTTTGAACACACTAATTTTTGAACCTACTACCTAGTCAGAATTATAAAAAATCTTTCTTTGTATGATAGCCACGCCACATTCACGAGAAGGCTATCCAGATTCTTCGAAATTCTAGCGAAATTCTTCGAGCGAAGCCGCGAGACACAGCTATTTTTTTAATATGATAGTCAGATTTATCATGCTAGACCATGTGATAGGCTATCTAGGGCTTAAACCACCTTCTGGGTAAGTAGATTAGTTATTTTACTACTCCTCAGGAGCCAATTTCAAACGCCGACCAAAAAATATGTTGCGCCGACTAAATTTGACTTTATCACAAAGCACTTTAGTACGCGTCTTTACCGGTAAATCCAGATATGCCTAAGCCTTGAATAGCCCAGTATCAATCTAACTTCTGCGACAGTCCACAAGGGTCAGCCCAGGAGTTACGACCATAAACACACGGTGCTTGTCTATGCTAATTAATTTGTTGTCTGTGAAAAATGGCGGTCAAAATATTGTTGGTAATTTTCTTAGTAGGCTTCGCTGGCGCTTACGGTGAGTTTTATCAATATATTCATTTATTTAATTGTCATCTCCTTTTTCACATTTTTAAATTTAAAATATTACAAAAAATAAAAGACATTTAAAAATAAATAAATGGGAACCCATCGGTAGCGGAGCAAAGATCAAATCTACCGGTGGTCAATATTATTATTATAATAATAAATTATATGGTAAAAAAATTTGATAATAAAAACAAATAATTTCACCTTAATAATTTGAAGCTATTTTTTTTAAAACCGATACCCAGTGCTCTTTTATTCTTCTCTCCCAGTAAATATAACAATGTTCTGGGATCTCTGTCCATTCAGCCACGGATATACTTAAGTAGGTACCAGTTCATAAACTGTACACACTAGTGCATACTTAACCTACGATACACACACATTCTTAAATTGTCTCTTCGGTTTTCAGCAAGTCAGAAAATGTCTAAAATATACAGGGTGAAATTATACAGGGTGGGCCCTGTATAAGGTTGTAATAAAATCCTGATCTTGATAGGATGTTTTGATCTTTATACAGGCTGCTTGATCTTTATACAGGCTGTTTAATCTTTATACAGGACTAGCTTTTGCCCGCGGCTTCGCCCGCGTGAATTTCCCACGGGAACAGTGCTCTTTCCCGAGATGAAAGGTACTCTATGTCCTTCTCTGTACTTCGAGCTATGTGTATGCGAAATTTCAGGAAGATTAAGCTCAGTAGTTAAAGCGTGAAGAGGTAACAAAAATACTAATAAATAAACAAACAAACTCACTTTCGCATTTATAATATTAGTTAGGATTGATCTTTATACAGGATGTTTGGTAGAGGCGTGCTAAGCCTTAAAGCCAGGCTAGCACAGACCATTTAAACCATTGAGTCATAGTTGTTTAGACGTTACAGTTATTATAACTATTTGTTTACGAGATTTTGATTGCTCTTGTCTCTTAATTGTCTGAACTGCTCTCGCTCCATCTACCAAACACCCTCTATTGAACATAAAATAAGTAAAGTTATGTTTCTTAAAACAGGGTTCATGTATGTTTGATTTTATTAATTCCATATGCCTTAGATGTGCGAAGACCGTATTTTTTCATGGCGAAGACACATAGATATTATACGTTTATCCCTCCGATTTTACAAAATGTGTAACTGTCGTGTTTTTTTTTGTAAAATTATTTATTTGTGTGTTGATGCGAGTTATTTTTCAAATAGGTGAAGACGTAACGAACTATGAACTAAGCAGAAACCAGATTGGCAGCGGCGGTACTAACGGTATATAAGCAGACATCGTCATTAAATCGTTTAATTGTACTCGTCATATCATTCATATGGATTCGGAAGGTTTCATTCATTAACTAATCGGATATTCGGATATTCTTCATCCCTTATGAACGCATCTACATAAGTAGATACTTAAGTACCAACTAAGTACTTATTTATTTTCATTAACTCATTCACAGTGAATATAAACTCCATTTATTCTTACCAGTCCTATCATGTAAACAATCTTACCATGTCTCTTTATGATTTTACAACAATATAAATTAAAATAGACTTTTTAGGAAATTACTTTCGTGGTTAATAAATGTTTTACTTTAAAATGTTTAGGTTTGAACTAATATTTGATTAATTTTCAACAAAATTCTTAAAAAGTGCTGTGAAGATTGTTTACATGATAGGACTGGTAAGAATAAATGGAGTTTACATATTACACATATTAATCACGCCTTTTTCCCCTGACAGAAACTAGCGATTTCCACTTGCTACGATCCTTAGGTAGGTACAGATCTCTTTTGCTTCCTCTATACCACAGATTACTTAAAACTATATTTAACTACTTTGTGTCTATACTCAACAGTGAACATAAATCCCTAAAATATTATAACAGGGTCTTTCCTATATTTCATGGTATATTTGCCTACGCGTTAAATACTTGGTTGACTGGAAGAAATATCCCTATCTGGGATAAGTCCGCTTTTGTACGCTTCCCTTTTTTTCCGCTATCTTTTGTATTTTTCTTATGTGTACCTATGTGAAATAAAGAGTTTACAAACCAACAAACAAGACATATTTGACCATCGCGCCCCGTATAACTGTCCCAAACTGTTTTCAACAAAAAGCGGACCACAAATCCCAGACAAGAGGTTACTAGAAGTTCTGGGAACGCAATCTGTGGGTCACGGACCTAAAAAAAGGTTTTAGGTCCTTTTTTTAAGGTCCGTCCTGTTTATGGAGACGAGAGTCGCCCAACTAAATAAGTAAAAATTGAACATACTTAAATAAAATCAATCCCTAACCCATAAATAGTAGGTGCTTAATTTAAATTATGTGTTTATTGATTTGTGATCGAAGGTTTATTATTGTCTGAAAACCGTGATGTCAGGTAGGTAGGTACCTAATTTCTTTACACATTACCGTCATTCATTAACTTCCGCGCTTTACTGATGCACTAGACCTTATTATACAAAAGAGGAGCTAGTAGTACAAGTGTTTGCGAATCTGCTACCACCATCATAAGCTAACATCGGACACGTTTAGACGCATAATGTTAAGAGCGCAGAAAGCTAACCGCTTGAAAAATGATAAAAGAGCAAAATGTTAAAGGAGCAAAATTCGGTTGAGACCACGGGAGGTTGCAAAGTTACCGAAACGTCAGCCGCTATAAATAAATCAATTACTTAAGGTTCGTGCCAAATTCCGTTAGAATCATAGTTATTTAATTTGTTTAACAGATAACAGAAATGTAGGCATTTAACTTTACATTCTTTACAAAGATCTTTGAGGCGTGCATTACATTAAAATTATTTTAAATTGTAATGTGTTCTTGAAGAGATGTTTTAAACAATTAACCTCTTGTCACATTTTAACTAATTGTGTAGTAACCAGGAAACCCCGCGAGGTCAAGGCATCGTTAGCACATAAACACACTAAAATAAAGTCACTCTCAGTAACTAATTACCGAATATTATGTACCATCTTTGCTACTCAGTGACACAAAAAAGCTGTTTTTTAACCCGGAATGCGCTAAGATCGAAATCTGTTCTCAACAATGGCTCATTGTATGAATAAACATTGATTTATTACAAATATGTGTAATTAATTTAATTAAAATGCAGATTGTATGAGTTTAGGTAGGTAATAAATAAGTAAAGAGGAACTAACTTATCATAATGGTGGGACCGCGGGTAAAACCTCAAAAAGAAATCATTTAAAATAATAATAATAAATAAATATACAGACTTAAAAGAAGAAATAGGAAGGAAAAATAAATAAATAAAGTATATATTGTACCCATAGTGCTTTCATCAACAGGAGTAATCGCAAAACATTTGCACCACAGTTTGAAATTATTAGATTTGCCCTCATCCAGCTACATAAATATGCAAAAAGCTGTAATTTTAAATACATGCAGGACAGTTAGAAAATTCATGCAATGGGATGAAACAATAGATTCTATATACTACTACAATAAGTTAGCTGCTACATCACTTGGCTTGTGCCGTCATTGTAGTTTACTAATACCAGCGCCCAAGCTGAGAAAAGAAAAAGAAGATGAAAATAATAATAATAAATTCTTTATTTCTCAACCAAGAATTAAAATACACAGAGATAGGATACATAAAACAAATTTGCAGCATATTGCTCCATTTACCAGCCGGCAACAGTAAAAGTAATAGAGTCTGTGCGGAATGATAGTAGGCAATGGCGGATCCAGGATTTTTTTCTGGGGGTGGCACAAGGACCGTGGCGGACTATGCATATGGGGGGTGTATTTTTTGATTAATCTATTTTTTGTTAAATTTAAGTACTTTAGGTTCCATTACACTTTAAATTTGGGTATTGGGTATCCCTCAGGTTCCGTCAGTCATTATCATGAAGTCATATCATCCCATACATACCAAATCGGTTCTCACAAAACTACTTTAACCACCATGAATCAGCAAAACTCATCATCACCATGTTTCACCTAACCCTCACCTCATCTAACCCACATCTTCATTTAACAGGTTTCGGACTAAGCGATCTACTGTACTATTTAATAGGAGGCTACGGGAACTACTACCCGGGGCAGTATCCAGGACAGTACCCCGTGGGGCCCGGCTACGGGGGCAACTATCCAGGAAATTACCCAGGAGGGTATTACCCCCAGAATCCAGGGCCGGCGGGGCCGCCAGGGGCGCACCCGGGCTGTCCGCTTTGCGATTCGTCGGTGTACAGCTACTGCTCGAAAAAACAAGCGCATGATTCATGCTGCTGCAATTCTGGTGGTAAGTACTACTTCCTCCTCCTTAAGTTGGATTCCTCATGACTGAGGGTCGGGGTCATTATATGGAATGAACACACACACAATGACCATCTTGGCAATGTTAATGGAGTGGTTTGTCAATGCCTTATCCATTTCACACACGATAATCTACGATAATCCATCAACCAGAGTGCAGGTTTCGTCTCGATGTTTTCCTTCACAAGATGCGAAGCAAGTGATAGTCGATGAAATTTACCATACCTGAGTCAGATTGGCTTACGAACTCATATAGAAAGGGCAGGATTTGAACCTGGGACCTTTGCGGCCACAGGCCCTACCACTCGGCCACCACCGCTTTAAGTAGTAACAACTGTTTAGTTATTTTTATTTCTGTAGCCTAGTATTGAGCGATTTACAGCAGCCGTATAACACACTTACACAACAGTAGTGTGCTAGAATGCAAAATTCATCTTAATTATAGAGGTAAATCTAGTGAGCCGCGTAAATTTCCCACGGAAACAGTGCTTTTTCCCGGGATGAAAGGTACCCTATGTCCTTCTCAGTACTTCAAACTATGTGATGCGAAATTTCAGGAAGATTGGTTCAGTAGACTTGAAGGGTAACAAACAAAAAATCTCACTTTCGCATTCATCTATACATATAATAAAACAGTAAAAATATTTTGTCTGTACATTTAGTATTTTTGACTGAAATTGATAGGGACACTTAAAAAGAATAATAGAAAGCAAAAAATTTTTTTTGGAATTTTTTGTCTGTCTGTCTTTCTGTCTGTCTGTATTTGAATGAAACGGATTTGAATGAAACTTTTTTTGTTGTATTGCTATTCGTATTAAGCCTGGGCAACATAAAGGCTATAATTGATTTTGAAAACTGGAACACTTAATGAAGCACCTTAACAGAACAGCTCATATGTGAAAATGGCGCCTTAGCAAAAGTCGTTCAACCTGATGAGCATTTTCTACTGACGTATAAATAGACAGGACACGGGATAGGACAAAAAGGGACTCGGGGTGGGAGTGGTGGTACACGGGAAATTGTAGATATCGTTTATTGAATGAAATATCACTTTAGATTCATTTTAATACCGCGACTGTACTACGAGTACCTAATTTATTCCCGCGGGACACGGGATAACCAAATAGCTGAAATTTTGAATACTGGAGTTTAGGTTTCTACAGGAACACAAAAAGATTTTTCATCTAAGCGAAACTCACGCGGGCGAAGCCACGTGCAACAGCTAGTAATATTTATTAGGATTCACACGACACGTCGATAAAATCAATTTATGCGGGTGAACTAAAATCAGTATATGTGACAATTCATCTGCGGATGAGATATTTTGTTGATGAATTGTCACCTAAGTCATACTCGTACTATGTTGCATATTTAAAACCCGAAAGCGCTGCTTACCCGGCACAGCATAATACTCTCTCACAGCGCAGGATACTCGAGTCAGTCGAGTCACCAGAGAGGTCAAATTGAAATAAAGATTGGAGTGGAGGCCTCTTCGAACACCTTAACTGGTCAACCTTCGTAGTATTACGTAAAATTTATGGCTCATCTTTTGACCTGCCCCAACTGCCCTTCCTCCTGTACCTTGAAGGACCTTAATGAAGCCAACGATAGGGCGGTGAAAGTGGCTAAATACTGGTCAAAAAAATCAAATTTTTGCCATTTCGACTCGAGATGATGTTTAAATAAATAAATCGTTTTCCAGTGTTCGGCTACGGCTGCCAGAAGGTGAACTGCAACTTCCTCTACGCGAACTCATGTCAGGAACACCACCTCATCACCAACTGCTGCTGCGTGGACCTCTACAAGGGTGGCGCGAATGGAGTCGCCGGCCCTCAACCCGTGGCGTAGCCTACTTCCTATTGCTACTCTCATTTCTACTTATTTATAAGTGAACTCTTGCCAAGAGCACTATATCATCAGAAACTGCTGTTGTGTTGACCTCTGCAAAGTAAGGGTGTATGAAGAAATATAAAGGCCCCAGCCTTTTAGTTAGCTTCTTTTTTAGGATACCGTACCTCAAAAGGCAAAAACGGAACCCTTATAGGATTACTTTGTTGTCCGTCTTGTCTGTATGTCAAACATTTTTTTTAGTTCCATAAGTTTTGTAAAGCCTAGCTATTGATATAATTATTAGCTATTAATGCTATTATACTCTTTTACACCAGTTCAAACTAAAAAATTACTTATTTCCAGGCGAGAACAATTTTGTAAGTTAATTTTAGTCATTTTAAGAATAAAAATATACAACAAATGATATACTTTTTTCATGAAATTATTTTTACATGTGGACTAGACCTAAGGTGGCAGATCATTGATGTTTTCCCACATTCCTTAGAAAATATTGCCTCTTGTAAGACATGCTAAGGTCTCAATGGTAAAATGTCGAAATTAGTACACAGTCGACCTGTACAGTCAAGCGTCATAAGTGCAGTCATACCTCAAAGACCTTCTCTCTCTCAGCCAAAAGACGTCCACTGCTGGACAAAGGCCTCCCCTTAGGAATTCCACAACGACCGGTCCTGCGCTGCCCGCATCAATGCGCGTCCCGCGACCTTCACCAGGTCGTCGGTCCACCGAGTGGGAGGCCTGGCAACACTACGTTTTCCGGTTCGTGGTCGCCAATTGCCCAGCATTAATGATCATAATGCCTTGTAGATTCTGACTACTATACTTTTGATTGTACAAGCTAAAATGCTGTACAGAGTACATACGAGTATAGATTTACAGGAAAAAAAATAAGACATGAAATAAAACGACAAAATTAGCTTAACTCGTTTATGCACCACGAATTATTCGCATTCTTACAACAAACACGCGTCTCTCACTAAGTAGAAAATACGGTGGAGTCACAACTCCCGGCTTTGGATGCAATAATCACTTCTATTACTTAAGACATAAGGATTAATTTCTCATAAGTGAGTAACATACAGTTAAAGTTAGGTCTGTAAACTCAATTCGATTTTTGTGAATTTTATAAAAGCTAGCCCAGCTATAAATGCAATCTACAGAGCCTTATTAGTATTAATTATTAAAATGTTTTTTTTTTTGCAAATATTTAATTAGGTACCTATAGAATTTAAAAAAAAAATCTGGTCTATCATAATATGTAGCCACATATTATGATAGACCAGAATTTTTTTTTTCAAAATTAAAATCTCTAATTTTTAGAGCTGCTGTTTAGCCAAACAGCAGCTCTAAAAATTAGAAGATTTTAATTTTGTTATTGTCACTGGGATAAAAAAAACACCTGACACCATAAATTACGATACAGAGTAATACTGGAACAATGAAGACGAAAGACCAAAAGAACAGAGAAGAATGAACCACATATTTTCGGTAATAGGGTAATTTGCCAAAAAGTCAAATCCTTTCCCCGAATGTCAAAACAATAAAATAGGTAGGGAATTTGTATGACTTAAAGGAAAGGCCGATAAAATACGGAATTTGTATGACTTGAAAAAGAAAAAGGCGTGATGATATGGAATGTTACGAAAGGGACGATTTGCGTCACACCCGTTTGTATGTATTTGTGTGACAGTGAGAAGTGATGACGTCACTTTTCTAAGAGTCAAAAGCACAGAACATATAAAAGAGGTTAGAAAGGAGTTGTGGGCGGGGCCGGCGCGCCAAGCATGCGAGCGACCGCTCGTATCTTTACAAAAACACGTGACCGCGCCGTTTAGTCGCTCGCGAACTCTAGCGGAGTAAGTATTGCGAAGCGCTGCTACAAAATTGTACGAAAATGCCTTCATGTGCGGTAATTATTTGTCGAGCGAGAAGCCAAGAGCTTAATATAAACAAAGGATGCGTTTCTTATCATCGGTAAGTAAAAAAACCTCTAGTAAATACGATATTTTAGTCAAAATCTTTCAAAGGTCATTAAAATATTTTTTTTCTCCAAAAAATATACATTGCTGTCTGCATGCGTTCGTTATTTTTGCAACGTCAAACGTACCGCGTAGTGGAGTGCGCGGCAACAACGTGGCATTAGCTCTAGTGCTGGGCGTAGTGAGAGACGATATTTATCGATATCGTCTTTCAAAGTCATATATTTATAAATGTTATAAATTAATGTTAATGTGGAAAGACTAAATTAAGTAATGCGAATAATTATTATTATAACAAGCTTTTATTTAACTTGCAATATATGTATCTATGTATGTATGTTTGTCAGGGTGGAATCTTGCAACATCGAACCATGTAACGGATCTAACTAAAGTCGTTATTGAGAAATATTTAAACATTCGCTTACACTTTTTACTAAAAAATTCTTTAGAAAAACAAACCAAACGACAACTTCTTTAAATATATCTTGTTCCAAGGTCAATAAATATAAGATTGTAAGAAATGTACTTTGTTTTATTTTCCATTTTACTATATCACTTTTGTATGTAACAGTATTGTTGTTTGAATTATGTTATTGTTTAATAACAAAATTCAATATCGATAATTAAGTCATTTAAAGTTTAGTCAAGCACTAGCGTAGTTTACAAACACAATCACACTAATTGTACATCGATTGCGTGCTTGCGTATGATTGGTTCAGTTTGAAATTGCGTGATGACGTGGCGCTATGATTGGCTAGATTGGAAATTGCAAGAATGTGCGAAACGGTGAAAGGTGGGGCGGATTAGGCGACACTGGTTCTCATAGAAACGCCGCATTACAGCCATTCTAACCTCTTTTATATGTTCTGTGGTCAAAAGCGTTTCCTTTTTTTTTATTTTTCAGTATATGTAATACTGAAAAATAAAAAAAAAAATACATCATGCATAAAATAAAATTGCTCAATTAAAGTTACATTCAATTAGGTATACCTTGTTTTATTATTTAAATACCCAGGCAGAACAAAATTTCATTACATTGTATACATCAACGCCATTTTGGTTTCAAACCAAATGCTTAACCTTTTCGTAACACAGTACTTCTCAACATTTTAGCCAATAATATGAAGTTCATTCTTCAATGTTCGGTGTCCTTATACTTTAGTTTCGTTCATATTATTCCTATATGCGCCCAGACTTATAGAAATTGCCAATACCAACTTACGAATTGAGTGAACAACATGAAGACATCTAGTTTGACACCTTAGGGAATAGATGTCTGTATTACTTTATTTTATACTGAATTCATTTTATTTCCAGTTAAGAGTATTGTAAAGTTGAGTTTTATGGAAAAATGGCGGAAAAATAAAATGGCTGTTTCACAGCACTATTGATATTTCAGTTAGTGTTACAATAATGCAATACAGACAACTAATGGAACTATTCTAGTAAAAAATCGTTTTTGAAATTGTAATAACAGCGTTTAAACAGCCAACAACGTTACGACACACTATTAAGTCGAAATCTGAATTTTCGATGAAATCAGTAGATTAATATTGACATAGGTATTACTTGAAACTATGCTTCTAACCCGTCCTGTGTGAGCAACGAATGCGACAAAGCAGCCGCGCACTACGCGTATGTATGCACTTGTACACTTGTGGCCTATGTTGGCGACGGCGTAGCGGGTAATATTCCCTTATAGCACAGCATAGCAACGCGGCCGCACGGCGTTTTGTTGCCAACGCAGGACAGGACCGATAAAGGCTAATACGCGGCACAGCTTCTTTTTATACAGCTTATTTTCAACGTGTTAAATTATGTACAGTTACGACCATTGATATGTACATTTAGACCTTATACCCTTGTCTTAAGGACCGATGTGTTTACATATTAATGCTCGTGGCGGTACCATAAGACATGACTCCAAGTAGCTGGGAAAAGGCGTGGACGAGAAAATTGTAGTCATCCGACTTGACAACGCCCGCCATCTAGCGACAACTGTCTGAACTAGCAGCTTATCGTGCTTTCACAATTTTAGACAAAGGCCACCAGTTGTAGTCAAAAAAGTTGGCCGTTATAGAACGCCAGGCAAATGTAAGAGATCTGAGCATCGTGGCACGATAGCGTTATGCCATTTGCCATCACGGCATTCAAGTCGATTGTACTGTCAAGCCGCGCCTATAGATGTTTTACATCAAAATACGTTTATTTTGTTTGAGAAACTTTGGAATTTGGTTGTGTCTATTTGTGAAAACTTATAAATGGCTTTTCCTTTATTTATTGTTAATGTTTTGTAGTAATTACAAGCTGTAAGTTTTCCGTGGAAATAAAATAAAAAAATAAAAAAATAAAATAAAATAATAAAACACGTGCTATATTCATTGCTAAATGAAAAGTTCTTTCGACATGAACTAAAAGGGGTAAAGTAAGAACTACACCAATTTCACGGTATTCAAATCAAAATGTAATCGACGAAGCTTCGATTTAATAACAAATCGTAACGAATTGGCAACTTAAACCTAATTACAATAGCACAAGGATCACATTCGAATACAGTATGAACTAGCGCTATGACAGGAACCGCCAGTACTCGAAGATTTAGGCGGTTTAATACAAACATGAGAATTCTAAATTATACAAATTGTCATACAATTATTGCTTGTTCTGTACATGTATCGCATTACTTTAATCTATTAGATAAAAAAAGTCTATTAAATACTACTTATCTATTAGGCAGTATCTAGAAAACCAATGCTTTGCTCGGTTTTACGTTTCATCAAGTCTTTCCCGAAAACCGAATTTAATTTTCCGAATTATAAAAAGATATTTACAAATATTTCTTTAATACATTATACAAATATTATAAGATTACTGTCAAATTCAAATAGACATTTTATTGGGTTTTTGAAAGCGTTTGTTCCCGATGAGTCATACCAAGATACTCAACGGGAATACAGAGTTTCGTTTTGTAACAGTGATACACAACGGGAATACAGAGTGCCGATGTGTAACAGTGTGATACATTGGGAAAAACATCAGTTGCAATGAGTAATACTGTGACCCATCGATACTTTTTTCCTTTTGTGTCTCAGTGTTACAAACGTGATATGACTCATCGGGAACAAACATTTACAAGCGATACATGTACAAAATAAGCGTAATACCTATTTAAAAAACACAGCGTCCACGTTCGCCATTGACAAAACGTTAACAAATTCGTTTTAAGACACCAGACTTCTTAATTTGTCTCTCAAGCATAGGATACTTCGATGTTACCGTTATAAACATACAGTTGAATTTTATAGCTACCTTTAATGTTAATTTTGTATTAGTCTAATGTACTCAGTAACTAATAAATCCAATTAGTAACTTTGACATTTTAGTAACACAAACTGTATTATTTAAATGTCAAAATTCAACACATTTCTAAAATCACGGACAATATAAAATTGCCAATACAAAACAACATGCCAACAAAAGAATATTGAAGCGATATAGACTAGCTTTAACATAATACTTTTACACATATAAAACCATCCTTTTTTTTTTAAATTTGCAATCACTACGTCAATAACTACCTAGCTTAGGATATCAAGCTAAATTGCTATCTCAATCAAACATATTAAAGCTCAATTTAGATTGACGCCATAATCTGGCAAATAACTACGAATTTGGGCTCCAATTTCTTGAGTTGACATTTCTGTCCGCCATTTTATATGTCCATAATTAAAATCCGTTTTAGTTTTGAGAAAAACATCAGGGAAACAAATTTTTAGAATATTTTATCACAGACTTACTCCCTATTTGTTTATTTATTTGTAACTGTGGCAGTATGTTTATTTTGAAAACATTTGGTGTTAAATTCGAGTATCTTTTTTTTGAATTGTCAATACATCCATTTATAGAGAATTTTCGGAGGGGATTCGCCTCTGAATTACAAACAAAATACAAAATATTTATGAATTTTCTCAAAAATAAAAAGATAATGAATAATCAATTAAAATGGAACATGTGAAAAATGAATATTGACTTAGGAACGAGACAATTTACAGCATCTACATAAAAAGTCGTTAGTTATGTGTCATTTTGACACTGGGTTTTCCGACTCCTATAATCATGACATCGAATCATTTAACAAATATCGTTTAACGATGGTAAAACTAGTCTATTATCTCTTTTCCAAGTATATTATTATTACCGTCACTGAACTACATGAGAAGTTAAATATTTAATATGAATTTAGGCAAAAAATTAGTAAAACAATCAATGGTAATCATAACGGAGTATTTCATAGAGTGATTTCTCACCTCGAACAGAGAAACATTCTCCATAAATGGACGTGAGGAAGCAGTACTGAGTGACGAGCAGCTTGAAGTCTTGTTGTTGCTGTTGTTGTTGTCCGCGGTCGCTGTGGGAGTTCTCTCTGGTTCAGCGCATCCGGTAGTGGTTTTTTTCTTGCACCTGGCAGAGCTCCCCCTTGAAGTCCAACTCGATTTCAAAATCGAGGTCCCGGTTGTTCCGTGCGTTTTGACGCATTGAGAACGTGCCGGTTATCTCTTCGCCTTTCTTTACCTGTGGATAAACATGTAAAAGTTAAGACCAGGTCCTACCTGAGCTGCAAAAAACAAAATTCATATGCGTTTAACCGCGGCGTGTGCGCGTTGCAATAAGATAGTTTTTTGCACAACACAATGTACTACTTTCGTTGGCAGGATCGAACAGATTTTGTACCGATTTAGCAACTATTTCTCAAATATCATTAAAAATATTAGTTTTAAAACGAAAGTGCTCGATTAAAACTTTAATGTAGCATATATATAAATTAATTATATAAAAATATATATACGTTATCGCTGAAAATTTTAAGTTTCATGACTTGAAAGCTGAAATATTTTCTCAATTTTCGGTGCCTTTATGAATTAATTAAGCCGAAAATATGTATTTTTATTAAAAAGTACACGATTGAAACCTTAATAGAGATCATAATCTATATCCTGTATTATTTTTCCACTTCGTAATTAAACTCTAATTAGGTAAATTTCTTCATGAAAAATTACAATTATTTCGAATGTGGGGTTGGACCTGGCCTTAAGTGTAAGAACTGTGAGGATCGTAGCATGTAGAAATCGCTAGTCTTTATCTACCCCCAAGGGAAAAAGGCGTGATAATATGTATGTTAGTTAAGTGTTGTAAGTGTTGCTCAGCCTGCCTATATTGTTTACTAGCTGGCGCCCGCGGCTTCGCTCGCGTTAATCCTTTCTTAGCGGATGCCTACGTCATAACATCTACCTGCATGCCAAATTTCAGCCCGATCCGTCCAGTGGTTTGGGCTGTGCGTTGATAGATCACTGTCAGTCAGTCAGTCACCTTTAAGTTATATATATATACAGGGTGTATAATCATGTCCGACATAGCCGTTACGTATGCATAGGGTACCCTAATTAAAGTCACTTCAGAGTAAAAATTTGACTGGGAAAAATAATCAATAAATTAGATATCAAAAAAAAATATAAATAATCACAATCAGTGTATAGCGAACTTTGACTAAAGATCGCGTCGGACCCCCTCCCCGCCTTGTACCCGTGGCGGCTAAACACGACGACGACGCGCTATCGCTTCGCTACGCGTGTAAGGACAAACGTATGTACCTACTATGTATGTACAACGTAATAATGTGTACGCATGTACAGCAAAGATTTCATGTACAGTAATCCGCAAACCAAATCTAACTAACATTGTAAGGCGAGGTGTAAGGTTTTGCTAATTTTGCACACGAACTCATGTCCAAAATGATCTAAATACGGTGAACTTTGACTCACTGTACAACTAGGTACTAGGCACTCGAATCATACCCGGCAGACTTGCTGGGAAACCTAGCCTAGGCTACTAAATTTTCGTATGTTAATGCGGATATCATTTGGTATCAATGCTGGTCAGTAGCCCGTGCCTTATGTTGGAGCTAACGTTAGGTACGGTGGCTCATAATTTCATTTTTTAAATCGAAGGTACCTACGTACTTACATGCGCCGGATAAAGAGAAGCGAGGTAGATACTCGCCTACACGTGTTGCCTTCGGCTATGTCGTAACAAAAAATCATGTTGAGGTATTCCTCCGCAGAATACTGGAATAGCATTTTGTCAATAACCCAACAAACACAAAACAATACGATAAAACACAAAAGCACAGCAGCACGACAAAACACAAGTCACAAAAACCTGATCAATCCAGGAATTACTAATAAGATCACGTTAAAATATCCAGAAAGTTTCTCTAAACTTCAAGGACGCGCGCAACGCTACTAAACTAACTAGAGTAGGTACCGCATTTTCTTTCGGCGGCGGCGCCGGCGGGCGGCTTTAAAGTGTGCGCCATCTAGCCGTTTTGCAGTACAACTTTTCTCGCTTAACTTACATTTTTTAACTACTTCAGTGTCAGGTATTGTGAGATCTAAGAAGAGTTATTTACCTACCTAACTACAGGTAGAAATGAAATAAAGGAATGTCTGATCAGATCGCATCGCAGAAGCATTTACCTAATCTGCCCCTTGTAGAAGTAGTATTATTCCTCTGTGTTAGAAGGAACAAACCCTAACAGCATAGCTCCCTGTTCATTTTACGTGTTGGGTCTTTCTTCATGAAGGGTCTAGGTCTAGAAATGTTACCTGTCTCCATGAAAAAAATAAGAACTTCCCTGTATCTGAACGATTGCCTTGTGATAGAGATACGTAAAAATGTAAATTGCTAAACCATTTTTACTAGGCGTTAGGCCGTGTCAATTTGCATGAAAAAATAAAGTATCATTATCATTTAAAAGATGACTCACTCAGTAGATCTGTACAATTATTTGGTTTCTTGATTCGTAAAATGTTATGAAAGTGTACTTACATGCTGTTAAACGCTAAGGTAAAGTTTATTTTTCCCAAGAAGCAATTTACAATTCTCCTGTCAATTTATTGGAAGCAAGGTTTTATTTCTTTCATTTTGCTACAAACATTATCTAGTTAAAGTTACCTATGAACCTATTATTGTATAAATGTCTGTTGGTCTTCCTAATAAATAAAATAAATAATTTAATACAAAAATAAGTGATTAAAAAAGTAGAGGCCAGGGAGTTCATAGGTTAATTTCTTTAATTTTAAATAAAAAAAATATTACTACTGAACTGTAACTACAGATTTTGATTCGCGTGTCACGGGGGGGGCGGTGAGCGCGGGGGGGCGGCAGGCGGCCCGCCCGCACGAATAATCAGCTGTGAGTGTGCGCGTATGCTGGCGATGGGCGCTATTCATTACTTGTTTTAAACTTTAGCGTTCGTTTTGATGGGGAATTCTTTAAAATTCTAATGAGGTTCCTTTGGATGAAATGACAGTTAAATGATAAATTTTACAAATCTGCAAAAAAATTAAAATTTTCAATTCAACTTTGAACCTCATTATCTCGGAAACTACTGATTTCCCAGGCATGGTTTCTTGGGGAAATGTTCATATTAATGGGGAGATTACATGGGTATCGGCTATGTCGGACATGTTCTTACACCTTGTATAGATAGTCATTCATCGGGGGGCAAGCGTGAAGGGTGTGAGGCGTGAGGGGTGGCTGGGTCGCCCGAACTACTCAGACGACATACTCATCTCTTCCAATTTTGCAACATGGGGTATCGTGTTTTCGGGATTTCTGGGGATGCTGATTAAGAAAATGACTTTGAATAATTCGTATGCCTGTTTGTCTACCTAATAACCAATATAAAAACACTCACAGTCATGTACTCGTCGAAGTAGAAGACGGTCTGCTTCCAGTGCGTGTAGGGCGCCTCGGGGGCGGTGCTGAAGCCGAGCCGCTTGTGCGACTTCGTGAACTCCACGTTGAAGATATACTGAGATATACTGAGATATACTGAGATATACTGAGATATACTGAGATATACTGAGATATACTGAGATATACTCACAGTCATGTACTCGTCGAAGTAGAAGACGGTCTGCTTCCAGTGCGTGTAGGGCGCCTCGGGGGCGGTGCTGAAGCCGAGCCGCTTGTGCGACTTCGTGAACTCCACGTTGAAGATATACTGAGATATACTGAGATATACTGAGATATACTCACAGTCATGTACTCGTCGAAGTAGAAGACGGTCTGCTTCCAGTGCGTGTAGGGCGCCTCGGGGGCGGTGCTGAAGCCGAGCCGCTTGTGCGACTTCGTGAACTCCACGTTGAAGATATACTGAGATATACTGAGATATACTGAGATATACTGAGATATACTGAGATATACTCACAGTCATGTACTCGTCGAAGTAGAAGACGGTCTGCTTCCAGTGCGTGTAGGGCGCCTCGGGGGCGGTGCTGAAGCCGAGCCGCTTGTGCGACTTCGTGAACTCCACGTTGAAGATATACTGAGATATACTGAGATATACTGAGATATACTGAGATATACTCACAGTCATGTACTCGTCGAAGTAGAAGACGGTCTGCTTCCAGTGCGTGTAGGGCGCCTCGGGGGCGGTGCTGAAGCCGAGCCGCTTGTGCGACTTCGTGAACTCCACGTTGAAGATATACTGAGATATACTGAGATATACTGAGATATACTCACAGTCATGTACTCGTCGAAGTAGAAGACGGTCTGCTTCCAGTGCGTGTAGGGCGCCTCGGGGGCGGTGCTGAAGCCGAGCCGCTTGTGCGACTTCGTGAACTCCACGTTGAAGATATACTGAGATATACTGAGATATACTGAGATATACTGAGATATACTGAGATATACTCACAGTCATGTACTCGTCGAAGTAGAAGACGGTCTGCTTCCAGTGCGTGTAGGGCGCCTCGGGGGCGGTGCTGAAGCCGAGCCGCTTGTGCGACTTCGTGAACTCCACGTTGAAGATATACTGAGATATACTGAGATATACTGAGATATACTGAGATATACTGAGATATACTCACAGTCATGTACTCGTCGAAGTAGAAGACGGTCTGCTTCCAGTGCGTGTAGGGCGCCTCGGGGGCGGTGCTGAAGCCGAGCCGCTTGTGCGACTTCGTGAACTCCACGTTGAAGATATACTGAGATATACTGAGATATACTGAGATATACTGAGATATACTGAGATATACTCACAGTCATGTACTCGTCGAAGTAGAAGACGGTCTGCTTCCAGTGCGTGTAGGGCGCCTCGGGGGCGGTGCTGAAGCCGAGCCGCTTGTGCGACTTCGTGAACTCCACGTTGAAGATATACTGAGATATACTGAGATATACTGAGATATACTGAGATATACTGAGATATACTCACAGTCATGTACTCGTCGAAGTAGAAGACGGTCTGCTTCCAGTGCGTGTAGGGCGCCTCGGGGGCGGTGCTGAAGCCGAGCCGCTTGTGCGACTTCGTGAACTCCACGTTGAAGATATACTGAGATATACTGAGATATACTGAGATATACTCACAGTCATGTACTCGTCGAAGTAGAAGACGGTCTGCTTCCAGTGCGTGTAGGGCGCCTCGGGGGCGGTGCTGAAGCCGAGCCGCTTGTGCGACTTCGTGAACTCCACGTTGAAGATATACTGAGATATACTGAGATATACTGAGATATACTCACAGTCATGTACTCGTCGAAGTAGAAGACGGTCTGCTTCCAGTGCGTGTAGGGCGCCTCGGGGGCGGTGCTGAAGCCGAGCCGCTTGTGCGACTTCGTGAACTCCACGTTGAAGATATACTGAGATATACTGAGATATACTGAGATATACTGAGATATACTGAGATATACTCACAGTCATGTACTCGTCGAAGTAGAAGACGGTCTGCTTCCAGTGCGTGTAGGGCGCCTCGGGGGCGGTGCTGAAGCCGAGCCGCTTGTGCGACTTCGTGAACTCCACGTTGAAGATATACTGAGATATACTGAGATATACTGAGATATACTCACAGTCATGTACTCGTCGAAGTAGAAGACGGTCTGCTTCCAGTGCGTGTAGGGCGCCTCGGGGGCGGTGCTGAAGCCGAGCCGCTTGTGCGACTTCGTGAACTCCACGTTGAAGATATACTGAGATATACTGAGATATACTGAGATATACTCACAGTCATGTACTCGTCGAAGTAGAAGACGGTCTGCTTCCAGTGCGTGTAGGGCGCCTCGGGGGCGGTGCTGAAGCCGAGCCGCTTGTGCGACTTCGTGAACTCCACGTTGAAGATATACTGAGATATACTGAGATATACTGAGATATACTGAGATATACTCACAGTCATGTACTCGTCGAAGTAGAAGACGGTCTGCTTCCAGTGCGTGTAGGGCGCCTCGGGGGCGGTGCTGAAGCCGAGCCGCTTGTGCGACTTCGTGAACTCCACGTTGAAGATATACTGAGATATACTGAGATATACTGAGATATACTCACAGTCATGTACTCGTCGAAGTAGAAGACGGTCTGCTTCCAGTGCGTGTAGGGCGCCTCGGGGGCGGTGCTGAAGCCGAGCCGCTTGTGCGACTTCGTGAACTCCACGTTGAAGATATACTGAGATATACTGAGATATACTGAGATATACTCACAGTCATGTACTCGTCGAAGTAGAAGACGGTCTGCTTCCAGTGCGTGTAGGGCGCCTCGGGGGCGGTGCTGAAGCCGAGCCGCTTGTGCGACTTCGTGAACTCCACGTTGAAGATATACTGAGATATACTGAGATATACTGAGATATACTCACAGTCATGTACTCGTCGAAGTAGAAGACGGTCTGCTTCCAGTGCGTGTAGGGCGCCTCGGGGGCGGTGCTGAAGCCGAGCCGCTTGTGCGACTTCGTGAACTCCACGTTGAAGAACGTCACTAGTGCTTGGATGAAGTCGTTGCGACGGACCTGCAACATAACACACATTCAAATACTATCATATTGACTTGAAGAAATTCCTTTCTGGGATAAACCGCCATTTTACGCCTCTCTTTTTGTTCCGCTATCCTTGGTATTTTTGTTATTTATATGTCCAATACAAAGGGGTTGTTGCACAAATGTATGGGGAGCCGGCTATATCATGAGCACCTATCTGAACTTTTAATCTTTGGGTCAGTATCAATGCCTTATAAGTATCTCTCTCTCAGCCCAAAGATGTCCACTGCTGGACAAAGGCCTCCCCCAAGTATTTTATCCATGGGGGGTTTTGCCGTAATCGCCACGCTTGGCAGGCGGGTTGGCGATCGCAGTGTGATGGCATAGTACGCGGAAAGATGCTAATGCCTTATAAGTATATCCCATAAAAACGTAGCCTTTCTATGGTACATTAAGTTAACAAAATCGTAATGAAGGTTAGGCGAGTTCCGCCAAAATGGCCGACACCCATTATGATTTGACGTTGACGCGCTTCATTTGACAGGTCTGATTTCCGGTAAGTTCAAAAATGTACTTTTATTACATACGTGCCCGCGGGAAAGAATTGTTTATTTTATTTATTATTTATTTATTTATTATTTATTAAAAACTTTATTAAACCAAAAATAATAAAATGAATGGTAATGGTATTATTCATCTATTTATATGAAATACACATATGTTTTTGAGATATTGCATGTAACATGTGTTAGGAACATTTACTTTAATTGATTTTCTAAAATATAATGTAAATATCGAGCATTGTATCTGATTTTCTGTATCATAATTTCTGAAGATACGTACGGGCGCCATGTCAGTATGGCCATTATACGATATTAAGCGATATTAAATGTATTTTTGTACCATAACAAGATCACGAAAAAACGAATATGATGATAGTCTTAATCAGTTTTTGATATTATTTCTGATTTTTGGGGAACTGCTCATGATATAGCCTGCTATGCAACATGCTCTTTACAAACTACCCGATCCACAGCAGAAAAAAGGCCCGCCTTTTATAGAGACGCTCCATACAACGCTCGCAAATTTGCATAGGCAAATGACGTCTGTATACGCGCAAATGTGTGCGTGAAATTTAGTAAGGCTGCTTGCGTGACGTTTAAGTGTCAGTGATGTCTACAACGAAGTGCGGGGTGAGATGCGGTAATTGAAATGAGTGCAGGATCATGAATGGCCGGTCTGTACGTTAGTACTATTACTTATACTGTGCTAGAGGCGGCAGTAATAATAATAGCAGTGTCCACGCAGTAGCGTTTAACGTCACACGCTTTCAAGCGGACGTCAGTTTGGGAACACAAAACCTCGACTCAACCCATACTAAAACCCTCGCCCACTAACACCCTTGCTTGCGAAGCGGTGGTGGCAAAGTTGTAATGACACCCGCTTAAGGTCGAGTAGGACCCGGGTTCAAATCAGTTAGGATTTGAACCCGGGTCTTACCTCAGGATCCGACCTCAGGATCGTGTCGGAGAGTTTGTAGAGCAATCAGACTCATGTATGGTAGTTTTCTCATGGACCACCACCTGCTTCCGGTGAAGGAAAACATCGTGAGGAAACCTGCACATTGGCTGACTATTTAGTTTACTAGTGTGTATACGGCTAATGCCACTAGATGGCGGTAGTCGTAAAAGTGCTTTTAGGAGACTTGAATAAAATCTGACACCAGTGTTAGTAATGACACACTCGATAAGAAGAAGACCCTTGCTTTGTATAGAAGGTGACAAAAATGCCACCTCTATTTGACGCGGGCGCGACCTTTTTTCTGCTCTGTGGTCCGATCATATAGAATTGCAACAGGGTAGATGACAACAAGTTAAATTAGTTACTTTTTTCTAAATGTCAAAAACAATAATTTATATGGGACTTGTATGACAGTACTCAACAGTGACGTCACTTTTAATGGAGTCAAAAAGCATTCCCAATATACTTTAATTAGAACTAAAAAATAGTAAACCATGTTATAAATAAAATTGATCAATTAAAGTGACATTCAATTATAATGTTTCATTATTTAAATAGCATCATATATTTTATTTTTTACCCAGTCATCATCCCTACTCTGAACTTAGTTACAAGTTTTACAGCGCGGGGAGAAGAGTATATTTTGGAAATAATACTTTAACACGCCAAAAAGTTTATTTACATAGTATCAAGAAGTTACATTACGGCTGTGTGACGCGTATTGTTTGTGCCTAGATATGTAACAAAGAACAATAAGTAATAAAAATATCATGATAAAAAGTTAATATTTATGGTAGTTTCCAAGTTAATATATTACAGTTTGTCTATATTCTATACAAGCAAACCCCGGGCTCTGTTCCTGTGAATATTTCGGGATAAAAGTACCCTATGTGCTATTCCAGGGTATTACACTATATTCTGCCAGTGTACTACATTTCATTCAAATACGTCCAGTGTATTTTGCGTGATTGAGTAACAAACACACATCCAAATTTCGCATTAATTGCATTATTGGGATTTTTGTTGGACACTGACACTGGATACAGGGGGTCTAAAAACGCCACTTCGACAATTCAGAATATGATCCATTTCCCATTTCCTAAATATTTGAAAATGAATCTTATGTGTATTCGTATAGGTGCATTTTCAAATATTTAGGAAATGGAAAATGGATCATATTCTGAATTGTCAAAGTGGCCTTTTTAGACCCCCTGGTCACTGGACTTTACAGACTATCTAGAAATGATGGGTCAGTTAAGTCGTAAATAAAATCAAGAAGTTACCTGAAGATGGAACTTTGATTCAAAGTTCAGATCTTCCTTTTTCACAGTGTACAAGTCTATTTCTTTCAATAAACACGAGTTGGTCACCACCTGAAAAAAAAAACATTTAAAGAGACATCATAGGTAGTACATAAGTCATGTCAGATGCCTTTAATAATCGAAAATATTTCAAAATTCGTTAGTGTTGTATCCCGTACTTACAAGTCTAGTTGTCAAGCTTGTAATTACAAGTCTTATATGTAGAGAAAAGAAAAAAAAAATCTTCTTTTGTAACCTCGCAGCGGTTACATAACGTAGTTACAAAGGCAGGCGAAAATATTTTAGTTTGTAACTTGTTACGTAAAAAGAGCAAATTTTCTTCAACAAAATGTTCCGAAATGCTAGTAATTTGTAGCTGTAGTTGAGACATAATATATTATGATTAAATAATTAGTTATCGATGTGAAAAAGAGCCTTCTTTGAAGGCCAAGTTTCAATAAAAAAATTTGACTTTGACTTTGAACAGCCGAAATGGTACATTCTGCCTCGGTAAGGAAAAATAGTACAGGGTGTCCCTCTCACCTGTTTAGCATCCACAACGTCGACTAACGGCTCGGAGATGGCCACCTTCCTGATAGAGGACATGTCAAAGCCGTACACATCGTCCCACCAGTTGATCTTCTCGTCCTTGTACTGGCGGTCCTCGATGCCACAGATGAACAATGTGCATCTGGGGACAGATCATTGGACCTGATGACCTTGTGGTTACATAATAGATTGTTGCATCTGTTTGTTGTTGTTATAGATAACAAGCTTTTGAACGCAGCTTCGCACGCGTGATTCCCACGGGAACACTTTTTTTTACGACATGAAAGGTACCTTATGTCCTTCTCTGAACTTCTAAATATGTGTATGCGAAATTTCTGGAAGATTGGTTTAGTAGATAAAGCGTGAAGAGGTAACAAATAAACGAACAAACTCACTTTCACATTTATAATTAGTTTAGATGGTTTAGATTAGTACTCTGTGGTTTAGATGATTGAACTATGGATTGAATTATAATTTGCATCTATAGTATAAAAATAAGATAAGCTAAGTATATGTATATTATATAACAAAATTAAAATTGGGCTCACCTGTCAGGGAAAAGCATGCCATCAGGCTTCAGCCACTTGTCCCTGGCATACAGGACAGTGTCCAGCATGCTCTCATAGAACAGGCAGTAGCCCATCCACTCCGATATTATGATGTCCACCTTGTCCACTGGAAGCTCTACCTCTTCCACCTGGGAATGTTTTTTTATTTAGAGCTAGTAAAACAATTTTATTTATTTCATATTTTTTTAGCCTGGTGATGTGTCCCACTGCTGGGTAAAGGCCTCCCCTTTCATTCCACAATTCTCTGTTGAGTGAAGCCCGCTTCCACTCCCGCAGATAACTTTCGATGTTATCCCGCTGTTTGTAATATAATTGCTTGGAACGAAACGCGGCTGCGGGGTTCTCATGGCAAGGACCCGGCTTGCGGGGTTCTCACACTGCTCGTGTGAATGGGTCGCGGACGGCCGCCATTGTCCGGTGCTATATCGGTTTGATTTAATACGCGGAGAGGTCCCGCGTCTTTTGATTGTTAATTAGTTTGAGTTATATTTGTGAATTTCCTGTTTGTTAAATAACTATTAAGTTTGTGTTTGTGTAACCCGTTATTGTGACTTTTTCCTGTGAGATGTGACGCGTGGCTGGTCGCTCACATCTATCTGTTGCCGAGCCAACTTCGGGAAGAAATCTATTTATTTGTTCTGGGGAATTGAGATCTCATGGGTTAGGTAGGGTGATTAGGGATCCCCCCTTTCCGAAGACACTCAAGTTTGGATCCGAAGAGAAAGAAGATTTAGTTTGGTAAGTGGTTTGCAATTGTAGTTATTAAGTTAGGTTATTATATAGGGCCCTATAGCTCCCTTTATAAGCTATAGTGGTAGCAGGCTGCGTATAGGTTAGGTTTTAGGCTCTAGTCGGACAGACGTAGTGCCGTGTCAGGTTCTTACCGTTATTTCGATTTACCGCCATTTTAAGATCCGGTCTGTTTTTAAGACCCGGTCTTTTCCGGTACAGAATCTTCCCGCCACTTCGTTTGTCCCGGATTGCGCACATTTTCTGGTAGCAGAGCGTAGTTTATCTACCCTCTATTTGTTCGTTTGTAAAAGATAATTATTTGTAAAAATTATTAGATTTTACTTAGTTTGTTTATATAAGAACTTATATAGATTGATTGTTTGATTTTAGATATTTGTAACCTTTTGCATTTGTTTCCGGGTTTGTGCCATTCTCATTCCTACCGCGGCTTTGCGTATTGTAGTTTGATTTTGTTTTTTATTTACCTTTTATCTTTTTTTCTTTTGGTTGTGACTTGACGCGATGGCGAAGGTCTCCAATGCTAAGGCGACACTCGCCAACGAACTGAGATGGTTTGTGACGGCCGGAGGACTCCTGTCCCGGAAGGACAGGGAGGGCGCCACACTGCTAAGAGCGGATCACCTCCACTCACGATTGAGTAGCGCGGAAGCGGCCATGGCGGTGCTTACCGAAGCCGAACTTGCCGCGGAGGTCTACGCAGTTCACATGGCGGACATGGACCAGATCCTGAGTCTGCACGATGATATCGCGGAGGCGGCGGCCGCAATAAGGGCGAGACAGGCTGGCGGACCAGCCCCTCGCACACCTGTTAGACAGGAAGGACCAGCGGTTACTGGTCGGCTCCCCACCCTTCAGCTGTCCCACTTTGGGGGTAGGATGGAGGAGTGGGTAGCATATAAAAATATGTTTGAGTCCCTGGTCGTAGCACGACAGGATTTGTCGAAGGCCCAGAAGATGGCCTACCTCCTCTCCACTCTTGAGGATGAAGCGCGGTCGCTCATCCAGCACCTCCGGGTGGAGGACGACCAGTACGATACGGCTTGGGAGTTATTGAACTCCCGCTACCAAAACTTGCGTTTGTTAGCGGATGCGCACGCCGCACAGTTGATGGCCCTGCCCAAGGTGGCCAACAGGGCACAGTTGCGCCTGCAGTTGCTCACGCCCGTTACAGTGGCCTGTAACGCGCTCCGCACACTGGGGCTGCCGGTGGACCAATGGTCTTTTTTGTTGGTGCACATTGTATTGGGCAAATTGCCCAATGACATCCGCTCGCGGTTTGAGCGCGAAAATGCGGAGCGGGATAGCACCACCCTACCAACATTCACTGACTTGGTGAAGTTTTTGGAGTTTGAGGCACGGGCTGCTGAGAATACCATGACGGACTCAGCGCCATCCAAAGCGCCTGAACGTAGGCCCTTGGAACCCTCATGGCGAGGGAAGCCCCAACAGGGACGGCAACCGCCACCGCGTGGAGCTGGTGTGCGGGTTGCACACACGGCAGCAGTCGCGAGGGACGCGGACTGCCTGCAATGTGGCCGGATGGGCCACAGCCTGCTACAATGCAGGGACTGGCAGAGACTGCCAGTACAAGATAGGCGCCGCATGGCAAAGCGGCATGAACTTTGCTTTTATTGTTTGAGCGGTCACTATGCACGTGACTGTCCCAGTGCCATACCATGCAGTGCATGCCGTGGGCTGCACCACGCGATGCTCTGCATGAACCGGAACGGGGATGGCCCCCGGATGTTGAGGCAGGGGTCCCCTATGGGCGGGGGCGCTCCTGCGCGAAGCCCTCCACCACCGGACGGAGGACGCGGCTTCGCTCGTCGCACCCCCCCTCGGGAGGGGGGTCGCGTACCTGCGCGGGTCTTGGCGGACCGGGACCACGCGCCTCAAGGTCATGGCCAGTATGTGGCTGGCCAGGCCCCGGATAGGGCCACCATGGGCGGGGGCCCTAGATCGGACGTGAGAGTGGGGACACCCCCCTCCACGCGGGTTACCAATACCCAACACATGCAGCCGCAGCGGTTTTCTCCGCCGCTGCACGAGTACCCACGGCTGGAGTACCACCCGCCGTACCATATGTATGGCCGGGCCGCGGGTTATGCCCCCCCTCAGATGGGGATGTGCACTCGCCCGCCATATCATCCGGGTCAGTGGCGCGCCCCTGGTTTGGAGAGAGTGGGGAGCCCGTAACTAGCTTGCTCCCTTGCTGGGACAGAGCCGCGGACGGTTCTGCTCCCTACCGCGGTGGTCCGCGTATGGGGTCGTAGGGGGGAAGCCATGAATTTGAGAGCTCTGTTGGACTCAGGGGCTCAAAGCAGTTTGGTTACCACTCGAGTGGCACACCAGTTAGGTTTAGTCGTGGAAGACTCGCCTGTGCCACTTCTTGGAGTTGGTGGCATACAAGTGAAGTGTCTGACGGGCCAGACACTTGTCACCTTTTCTTCGCTGAAGTCCTCCACAATGAGGATCACGACTTCGGCTATGGTAATGGATACCATTGCGGGTTGGCACCCCTCGACAGACATACCGCCGGGTGTGTTGTCTTTGGTTTCGGGTCTGGCTTTGGCCGACCCCTTTGTCTTTCATCCCGGCCCAGTGGACTTGCTCCTGGGCTCGGACGTATTGGGTTGGATTTTGTTGGGTACCCAGAAAGCTCTGGGTTCGTCTTCACTGATGGCAGTGTCTACTATCTTTGGTTTCGCCCTGATGGGCCCTGTGTTTGATAATAGCACCGTGGAGGAGCCACCGGTCGTCGCATCAGCGTCCTTGGCCAAGACCATGCAAAGGTTTTGGGAGGTGGAGGAGCCACCTATGAGTTCCAGGATGGATCCGGAACACGCTGAGTGCGAAGCCTTCTTTCGATCAACCACGGAGAGGTTGCCCTCCGGTCGGTTTGTAACTAGATTACCATTTGTTGCTACACGTCCTAGCCTAGGGCAAAGTAGGGCGCTTGCGGAGAAACGACTGCTGTCCATGGAGCGACGCATGCAGCGTGACCACGTACTTCGCGATAAATATATTGAATTTATGCGCGAGTACGAGGATTTGGGTCACATGTCTCCGGCTCGAGTTGATTGGAGCTCAACTGAGCATTATTTTTTGCCCCACCACGCGGTGGTGAAGGCCTCAACAGGCAAGTTGCGGACTGTCTTTGATGGGTCCGCACCCACTTCGAACGGAGTTTCGTTGAATCTATGTTTGCATTCAGGTCCCAAATTGCATAGGGACATAATTGACATCATCTTGAACTTTAGAAGACATCAAGTGGTTTTTGGCGCGGACATCCGGATGATGTTCCGCCAGACAGTCATACATCCTGAGGACAGGCGATTCCAGTTGATACTCTGGCGTGAGCGCCCTGAGGATCCTGTGACGGTGTATGAACTCAACACAAACACGTATGGTTTAAAATCTAGTCCCTATATCGCCATCAGATCATTGCTTGAATTGGCAGAGCGGGAACGGATCCGCTTTCCCCGTGGGGCTTCCGTGCTGTCACGTGACTTGTATGTCGATGACGTGTGCACCGGAGCCCAAAGTATTGAGGAGGCCCTCCTACTGCGGGATGAATTGATTGAAATATTGAAAACGGGTGGCTACGAGCTACGTAAGTGGTTGTCCAATGAGCCTAGAGTTCTGTTCTCTGTCTCTAGATGTTACTTCTTTGAGTTTGACTGGGCTTCGTGTACATGCTGTAGTCGCTGAGACGACGTCGGAGCCGGATTGGCTACTTGCTCGGTATAGCAGCTTGGATAAGCTTCTGGGTGTTACCAGTTGGATTAAGCGTTTCATACATAATTGTAGAAACCCACAGGCAAAGCGGTTGGAGCCGATTGCAGGTGCAGAAGAGCGCCGGAGCGCATTGTTGCATTGGGTCCGTGTCGTGCAGACCGGACGGTTTGAGTCAGAGCTTCGTATTTTGCGCGACGGACGCGCTAAGTTGAAGGGCGCGGTCGCTCGTTTGAACCCGTACATCGACTCGGATGGGCTTCTTCGGGTTGGAGGCAGGCTCCGGAAGGCGGATCTTCCATATGAGACTCGCCATCCTCTGTTGTTGCCCAAGGGCGGACCCTTGGTGCAGCTTTTGGTGTCTGATCGACACATTCGTAACGCCCATGCTGGGTGCAATGCTTTGTTGGCTATTTTGCAACGCGAGTTTTGGATTTTGTCTGCCCGAAGAGCAATCCGTAGTGTCCTGTTTCGATGTATTGCATGTTATAGGTTGAAGGCATCCACGATGCAACCACAGATGGGTGATTTGCCCGCTGATCGAATCCGACCTTCGAGGCCGTTTGACGGCGTTGGAACCGATTTTGCCGGTCCCTTTTCGATCAAGGCTTCTCCCTTTCGTAATGCCCGTATTGTGAAGGGCTATTTGTGTGTATTTGTTTGTTTGGCCACCAAGGCTGTCCATTTGGAGGTGGTATCGGCTCTGACTACGGAGGCCTTCGTCGCCGCGTTGGATCGCTTTGTTTCGCGTCGAGGTCTACCTTCCCTTATTAGGTCTGATAATGGCACGAACTATAAGGGAACTGTAAATTATCTTAAGGATGTTTCTGTGTTTATTGATAAAAATTGTACTAGTTTAAGTCAAATTGCTGCCCAAAGGGAAGGGCTGGAAGTTTAGTCCCCCAAGTTGCCCCCATTGGGGAGGGATTTTTGAAGCGGCTGTGAAATCCGCAAAGACCCACCTCCGCCGCATTATCGGAGAAACGGCTCTAACTTTTGAAGAGCTGGCCACAGTGTTTTGTAAAGTTGAGGCGGTCCTCAACTCTCGTTCTCTCTGTCCGCTATCTCCAGATCCAAATGACTTGGAAGCTCTCACCCCTGGTCATTTTTTGGTGGGAGGGCCTTTGAATGCCCTGCCCGAATACCCGTGGAAGGACGAACGCGTATATCGGTTGTCGCGTTTTCAAATGTTGCAGCAAATGAGCCAGGACTTTTGGCGTCGCTGGTCGCTTGAATATTTGCATTTGCTGCAGCAAAGAGTGAAGTGGACAGACAGGACTGAGCCTCCCAGGGAGGGTGATTTAGTATTGTTAAAAGAGGCAAATTTGCCCTCATTGCTTTGGCGACGAGCTCGCATATTACGTTTGATTCTTGGCGGAGATGGCACTCCGCGTGTGGCTGAGGTGTTGGTCGACGGTTCGATTTTAAGGAGAGGTGTGACCTCTCTCGCCCGCCTTCCCGTAGAGTAAGCTAGCGGTCTGCTTCTCAGACCGGGACGGGGGGATGTTTGTAATATAATTGCTTGGAACGAAACGCGGCCGCGGGGTTCTCATGGCAAGGACCCGGCTTGCGGGGTTCTCACACTGCTCGTGTGAATGGGTCGCGGACGGCCGCCATTGTCCGGTGCTATATCGGTTTGATTTAATACGCGGAGAGGTCCCGCGTCTTTTGATTGTTAATTAGTTTGAGTTATATTTGTGAATTTCCTGTTTGTTAAATAACTATTAAGTTTGTGTTTGTGTAACCCGTTATTGTGACTTTTTCCTGTGAGATGTGACGCGTGGCTGGTCGCTCACATCTATCTGTTGCCGAGCCAACTTCGGGAAGAAATCTATTTATTTGTTCTGGGGAATTGAGATCTCATGGGTTAGGTAGGGTGATTAGGGATCCCCCCTTTCCGAAGACACTTAAGTTTGGATCCGAAGAGAAAGAAGATTTAGTTTGGTAAGTGGTTTGCAATTGTAGTTATTAAGTTAGGTTATTATATAGGGCCCTATAGCTCCCTTTATAAGCTATAGTGGTAGCAGGCTGCGTATAGGTTAGGTTTTAGGCTCTAGTCGGACAGACGTAGTGCCGTGTCAGGTTCTTACCGTTATTTCGATTTACCGCCATTTTAAGATCCGGTCTGTTTTTAAGACCCGGTCTTTTCCGGTACAGAATCTTCCCGCCACTTCGTTTGTCCCGGATTCTCTGCGCACACCCGCCATCTCTTTCGCGGTCTTCCCCTTCGCCTACGCCCCTCTGGTACCCATAGGGTAGCTAGTCGGGCCCATCTATTTGGCGGCATGCGGCAAACATGTCGAGCCCAGCCATTTCATATTTTATGGCACAAAATTATGTACAAATGGTCCACCATTTGTAATTGTTAAGTCCACTTAACACAATATGGCATTCTCTAAAATTTAATATGCCCACTATTTCTTTTAGGTATTTCTATTGATAGAAATACTGGGCCTGATTCAGATTGATTGTCCCACTATTTCTATTGCTGTCGGCTACATCAAACAAAATGCTGCATTATCACCTCTTATGACGGCGTGCATACAGAAACTATTAAGATTCATTTATTTCTTGCGACAATCACACACATACAAAAAATGGGTACCTACATAGTAAAGAGTAAAGTGCATGTGTGTGTTGTGGCAATAAAAAGGCCACAGCTCAGAATATTACTCTGAGATCAATCAGATTCTCAACAGGAGCCTGTAGACAGTAGACGGTTCAAATCTCAGCCTAATATCAGTATAGATAAAACCAATATTTCCATAGTACACAAAGTGCAATAGTTCTGGGGCCGGGCTGCAGGCTACCAGAGGGGTCACAGGTGGTGGATAGTGAACGGCCATTAGATATTAATGGCTAGCCGTGAATAATCCCTAGCGGAAGGGAAAATAAGCGGTCCCCAACCATGCATGCCAGAGAAGGTCACTCTGCAATCAAACCAAACCCTCCAGCGGGCTACCCGGACATATTCTGGTACTAGGTCGCTGGAGGTCGGCGGTGTCGGGATAGCAGGACGCCGGCGTATCCAGTCGGTGATGGCGTAAGTTTGCTCTGTAGCACTCCTACAAAATCACCCTCTGCTAGGGGCGACCCAAGAAAAATGGAAGCGGAACCTAAAAGAGAACTACCCCAGGAGGGTACCGGCGTCGACTTGTCCGCCGGAGAATCCCTCCCCGTAGAATCTGCGCGACCCAGTGGTGGACGCGTAGAGGCTGCGGGCTGCCCCTCGTATTCTGGGGGCAAAGTTTCGCCGAATGAAGAAGAAGAAGAAGAAGGTTGGACCAAAGTGTCCAAAAAAGGACGGACTGTATCGGAAACGCTACAGACGTCCGTTGAGAAACTCTCTCTACGAGAGGAAAGAGACTGCAGAGGACCACCCTTAGCCAGGCTATCCGCTCCGGTATTACCGGAGAAGGATCGGGGAGGCAAGGAGAGGTTATCTCGGTCAAAGATGAGGAAAAT
Organism: Ephestia elutella; assembly: GCA_018467065.1. NCBI lineage: Eukaryota > Metazoa > Arthropoda > Insecta > Lepidoptera > Pyralidae > Ephestia > Ephestia elutella. The sequence goes on from CM031588.1 coordinate 15,276,889, forward strand.
AAAAAAGAGAAACGCGGAAGCTCACGCAGCGGCCAACAAGCGACCGACTACCTCGGCCCCGAGCCTTGAGGTTGTCGCGGAAGGCAGTAGCTCGCGCAAGCTGAAGCGCCAAGGCACAGACCCGGATGAAGGACCGTCCCAGCAACTTCCGGCGAAACGACCGAACCGAGGGCATGGTCGCATGGAGGGACCACGCTGCTCCGCTAAGGAACAGAGTGATCTCGCCGTGATGATACACCGAAGCGACGGGGTTTCGCTTGAGGAGGCGGAGGCGTCCTCCATCAGGAAGAAACTGACGGAGCATATACAGACCGCGGTGCGTGCCAGGGTCGGGGGCCGGAAGCTGGCGTTCGCCACCTCGGGCTTGGTGTCGGAAGGGTTCTTCCTTGTGACACCCATGACCGAGGAGGCGAAGGGCTGGCTCCTGGGCCTAGACTTTGGCAGGCTCGGCGAGGTCTGTCTTAAAGTAAGTCCTCTGGACAGAGAAAGGGCTTCGATTTGGTTGCCCGGCCAAGAGGACGAGATTCCGTCTGACCCACTCGAATTGCTAGTGGGTCAGAACGATTATAAGGAGCACCTGATGATTCCGGAGTGGTCCCTGATCCACAAGGAGCGTTTTGCCCTGGGCACGCGACTGGTGGTCGGGATACCTCCGGACATCGTTAAGGACCATGTGTGGCTAAATTTCCAGGCCACACAGGTTCAGGTGCGACTTATAAAGTCCTCGGCTAGAGCAAGCACATCGAAGGAGAGTGCCCCTCCGGCAAAAGAAGGATCTGGACTGAAAGCCAGAGACATAGACGTACAGACGGACGAGCACTCGTGCTCCTGCAGTTGCGGTGGCAGGCAGCCGATTGCCGGTAAAGGATCTGACCAGCTGATGGGTACCTATAAGGCGGTCCCAGGAAGCGGTCGAAAGCCTGACCAGGCGATTGGCAGCCATACGCCACAAAGTTCCCGTCCTAATGAAGACCGGGAGTCAGCGGCAGCTGCCTCCTCTTGATATGGACTTCGAGGAGTCCCGTATACTGGAGGAGGATCTGCTAGACGACCCCGAGTCTAATTAGAACGGGACATAGCATATTTGGTGTGTGTTCTTCTAACACACACACACACACACACATTACACAATGGGTCACACCATAAATAAAAAACACACAAACACTATAAAAATTCTTCAAGTAAACCTTCACCACTGCCGAGAGGCTATGACAGAACTTAACCGGTATGTGGTTGAGAAGGGTATAGACATCGCCCTGTTACAAGAACCATACGTGGCCAACAAACGTGTTGTTGGCCTCGGCTCCCTGGGAGGGAAACTCTTCTATCACAACGATGGTGAGCAACCCCCGGACGTGCATCTTTGCAAGTAACAGGGTCAGATCATTAGGACTAATAGAAACGCTATGTTACAGAGACCTTGTTACAGTGGAAATCACTGTGGAAAGGGAGAAGAACAAGAAATCAAGAGTGGCGCTTGCTTCGGCTTACTTACCCAGTGAGACCGATTATAAACCGCCATCCCAGGAGCTAGAAGAGGTGATAAGGATGTACAAAGGTAAGGACACCCAGATTGTTGTAGGCCTTGATGCCAACGCCCACCATTTGGCCTGGGGCAGCACGGACTGCAACAAGAAGGGAGATCTGCTTTTGGATTTTATTGTTGCCTCTGATCTAGAAATTTTAAATATAGGGAATGTGGCCACTTTTGTCACACGCGCGCGCGAGGAGGTGCTTGACATCACCATATCGACACGCGAAATAAGTACCTTTGTCAAGAATTGGACAGTCGATGAATCCGACGCTTTTTCGGACCATCGTCGCATAACGTTCAACATAGACTGTGTATGTGATAGTGTTACAATAAGGAATGCCAGAAAAACGAACTGGGACATCTTCGAAAACGAAATGAAAAAATGGGTCCCGGGGGAAACAATGGCTCTCAGAAGCAAAGAAGAACTAGACAAAGAAGCTGAAAGACTTAATAATGCCCTGAAAGAGGCATTCCACAAGGCTTGTCCATTGACGGTGATCAAACCAGGCAAGGGACAACCATGGTGGAATAAGTCACTGCAAAAAGCCAGGAAAAGAACCAAACGAGCTCTCAGAGTCGCCCTAAAGAACAAGGACGACAATGAGAGCTGGGAGAGGTATAGACAAGATAGAAACACATTTAAATATGACTGTCGCAAAGAAGACAGGGGAGGCTGGAAAGTCTATAGTGGGGAAATCTCCAGCTACCCTGAAGCAGCAAGACTGGTGAAAGTACTCGCCAAGGATAGAAGCAGCCAACTAGGTAGCATTAGGAAGGATAAAGTTCTAATTACTAACCCAAAAGAAATCTTAGAGAACATGATGGACACGCATTTTCCCGAATGCGTGGACTTCGTCGATGAAGAAATGACCACGGTGACCTACTCCGGAGGTGCTACAGCGGTCATAACAAAAGAATGGATAGAATGGAGTGTGGAGTCCTTCCAACCCTACAAATCACCTGGGCCGGACGGGATTATCCCGAAAATGCTCCAAATAGCATTGAAGTATATTATAGAAGACCTACTGAAACTGTTTTCAAGCAGTATCGGTACCAACTACATACCAAAATGTTGGAGAGAGGTAAGAGCAGTCTTCATTCCAAAGCCGGGAAAAAGCTCGTACCAAGAAATGAAATCTTTCAGGTGCTTAAGCCTTTCCTCCTTTATGTTAAAGACAATAGAGAAAATTTTAGACAAACAAATAAGAACTGAAATAGAAAAGACCTCAAATCCACTACATGGAAATCAACATGCATATATGGAGGGCAAATCTACAGAGACTGCCCTCCATAGCATAGTGACACGGATTCAGAGATCAATTAGCGAATCGGAATATGCCCTTGGGTGTTTCTTCGATGTGGAAGGAGCATTCGATAAAGCAACCCCGGAATCAATAGAACAAGCTCTTGAACGAGAGGGTATAGACAAACAGATTTCAGGATGGATAAAAAACATGCTGAAACATAGATCAATCACTGCGGAGCTAGCAAACACCACACATACAATAAGAGCAAAGAGGGGTTTCCCACAAGGTGGTTGTCTTTCACCCCTCCTGTGGTGTCTGCTTATAGATGAACTTATCCAAAAACTAAACAAACTGCACATATACACACAAGTATATTCAGACGACGGTGCACTTCTAGTATCAGGAAAAGTTCTTAGTGTCATAAGAGATATTATGAATAGAGGATTAAAAGTAACCCTAGAATGGTGTAGGAGCAAGGGACTAAATTTGAATCCAAATAAAACCAAGCTCGTTTTATTTACCACCAAAAGGAACAAGTCGTTACCTGCTCCTATCCAAATCAATAACACCAATCTAGAGATGGTAAGAGAAATCAAGTATCTGGGTGTTATCATAGACGACACACTTACCTTTCAAGTCTCACATCGTGGACACTTGCGCAAAAGCGAAAGTGGCCATGATGCAGTGCCGAAGAGCGATAGGAAGAACCTGGGGAATGAAACCCGAAATATTCATATGGGTATACAAGGCAATAATAATGCCAAGAATTCTTCACGGTGCCATAGTGTGGTGGCATAAAGCTGCTCAAAGTACCAACAAAAGGGAACTAGACAAGGTCCAAAGACTGGCTGGACTGATGGTATCGGGGGTGATGAAATCAACCCCGACGGCGTCACTAGAAATGGCCCTCGGTCTAAATCCATTGGACATAGAAATAAAAAAGGAGGGCAACAGAGCAATGGTTTCGACTAAAAAGCCATAAACTCTGGAAAGGGATACACACAGACAAAGGTCACGTGGAAATAGAACGCGAATATATAGGTAACCTGTCAATGATCCTAGCAAATAATGATCTCATCAGGAAAGCAAGGATCTTTGACAAAAAGTACAAGATACACATAGGTACCAGAGAAGACTGGGAAGTCGCAGATGAGGCGGGCATTGTCGCGACAACCTGTTTCACTGATGGCTCCAGGAAAGAATCTACAAAGCTATCTGGCTCCGGCATACTGATCACACATCAGGACGGTACAGAATATGAAAGAACCGTAAAATTGGGTAAATACGCTAGCGTGTTCCAAGGAGAAATAAACGCAATCCTAGAGTGTGTGAACACTATAAGCGAATGGCCCGACAATACGGAAAAAGTCATCATATACAGTGACAGTCAAGCAGCGCTAAAAGCACTAGATAAAGAAGAAACAACGTCGGCGTTAGTTAAAGAATGCAAGGATGCTCTGAACAGGCTGGCCAACAATACTGCGGTCACTGTGGCCTGGGTTCCAGGTCATAGAGGCATAACTGGCAATGAAAGAGCAGACGAACTTGCTAGGAAAGGAGCAGATGAAACCTTCGTGGGACCTGAACCCAGACTTCCCATAGCCTATGGGATAACGAAAGGCGTCATCAAGCATAGAATGAAAGTAGAATCCAATAGAAGATGGAGAAGAACTAGAAGTCTAAGACAATCTAAAATCTTCATCAAAGCAGCAGACCAAAAGAAATCAAAACACCTGCTCAAATTGAGCAGGAAGAACATTAGAATCATTATAGGAATCCTCACAGGACACTGTCAACTGAACAGACACTTGACAGTGATTAAGCAAATGGACGATCCCATTTGTCCCAGCTGCCTGGAAGAAGAGGAAACTAGCTTTCACTTAGTAGCAGAATGTCCTGCATTTGCCGCTGCAAGGAGAGAAGTATTAGGCTCAGACGTCCTATCTGAGGATGATCTGAGCAACATTACAATAGGGCAGATGTTAAAATTCTGCAAAGTAACAGGTAGATTCAATGGGTCGCCACCAACGTGAGTTACCAGGTAACTCAAAACCCTATACGGGTCTCGGGGAATTGGGTGAAATGGTCCCAGCATAAGTGGACTGATCACCCGTCTGGTGCTCGCGCTGGCGTCCCCACATAGTAAATAATAAATAATAAAGTGCAATAGTCACTAATCCCATTACTGACCTTTCCTTTAACAATTTCTATGACTTCACTCAGCCTGTTAGCCTCGATGATCTTGCGTGCATAGTCCACGATGTTGGAACATTCTATTGCGATGACTTTCGCCGCTCCAGCCTTCGCAGCAAACATGGATAGGATGCCCGTCCCGCAACCTATATCTAGTACCGTCTGTGGAAAGTTTAAAGATTTTGACATCAGTTTACCTATTTTTGCTAGCATTTTTATTTTCAGGAATTAAACTTTAAAATTTTGACATATCCATGCCAGATGATTTTATTAGACCAGTCTATTACCACTGTAATAATGTGACCAGTAATTTATGTACAACATTATAGTAACCTGACTATTGACTATAGCATGTAAGATACAAACAGTTGTTTTAAGACTTTCAGAGACTCAGAAATCGAGAACAAAAGAAGTTTCACTGTAATAATAGCCTATGCAGTAAAATGCCTACTTAAGTGTGCAAAGTGTCATTATCAAGAATGATAAAAGGAGAAGAAAAACACGAATAAGGAAAATAAGCACACATTTAGTATATAAGATGAGTAAGGTAAAACTCCTGGTAGAGCAAAGGCCTATCCAAACCTTGACAAGGAAGGTTCATTGTGTTTTCAAGCAAAACATGTTGTAAGTATAGTATGTGTAAAGTTTCCTTGATATTTTAGTGCCAACTTTAAATACAAGTATTTTACTGACCTTGCCCTTGAACAAATGCTTGTTGTGATACATCGCATTCCTGTACGTCAGGGTACGTACTTCATCCTTCAACATCTCCTCGTGGATACCGAAGTGCGCGTAAGAATCGAAGTAATAGTCCCGGGAGGTCATCTCCTCCGCTGTGACATTCTTGTCGGGTCCTAACACAATTTCAACAGGAGAATTACAACCAAAACCGACAAAAAACCGAGCACGTTTTCAAGAACCAAGCACCCGGCGAATCGATCACATCTCAACATTAACTCACCATTTTCTGTGGCTGGCGTTGACGCAGCAGAAGTACTCTCTTGTGCGACATCCATGCTTTCCATTTCCAATCAATAAGTAACGAAATAGCGCAAAATTCTTTTTATTTCAGTATAACCTGCAACCCGTTACGCCGAATCGATCTGTCACAAACTACTATTGACGACGCTTGGAATTAAACGATTTAAACTTACTAGTAACTTATTTTACATTAACTCTACGAGATTTTATAGTAAATTATCACAAATTACAAAGGTTATTTTATGAAAAACGTTTTATAAACGCGAAGACAACGAGATTTGCTTTTTCGCAAAAATTTAAAGGCTGATGAGACAATGTTGCCATACCACAATAATTTTATTTAACGTAGTGATTTTTTCTCTTTGACACATCGCTGTCCCGTCCGGATAAAGAAAAAAAAATATTTCTGTGGCTGTCCTGTGCGCCCAAGTCCACGATTTGCTGACCAATGCTGCTGTCCACAGAAATAATATTGTTTTAAATATTGCATAAGCTGCTGTCGCTTGCACTCTAGATCTCAGATTAACAGCTATTTCGCAGCTACGTGCGAAACAGTGCTGACAAGGATGCAACTATACAAATCTCGCTTAGTTTGAGCGAGACAAAGCATATGCGAAACGCTCTCACACAACTGACAAGTATTTTGAAGTTTCGTTACCGCCAGCGAACGCGTTGGTGAACTAACGCGAACGCCTTTAGTTAAACCGGCGCAGACGATTCGCAAATGTCATTATTCACATCGCAACGCATCATGCCATATAAAAACCTGCAGTGTACTAACGTTCCGCAGACGTTTCACAATCGCAAGCGTTTCGCAGCAATTCGCTTTCGCAAGTCGGTGGACTAAAAGGGCGTAAAGGCGTAATATTAGTAAAAAATAATGTATAGTCTATGGTTAAAGTAATCGTGGTGGCAAAACGGGCAACACATTCATGGATAGAGCGTGAGTAATGCACATGAAATCGATGGAATATATGAATCAATCGATTTACAATTTTAAAAAATATTTCTTAATCAATTTCTTTATAACCATATGATTTGTTTTAAATTATAGCTACTTTTACTTCATAGACAATAACAAAATATTTCATATCTTGAGGGAAAATTTAGGTAAAATAACTTTTAGTTCTATATAGTATATCTGCATAGGTATCCATTAACTCCTTCAAAAGTACGCAACTGTTTTTAATGTAAATTTCAATTACATTCATAATGTTTTATATTTATAGACCTATGTACCTACAACACGTATTCTGAATATGTGTTGCGGGGTTTCGCGTTTAATCCCCGCCCCTTATATAATATCGAAGACCCAGGCAAATCTGAAAAATATAATTTTCCCTCTTGACTGGGACAAGGATTGAACGAGGGACCCCGTAGTTCAAAGGCAAGGTACTTTAGCACTGCGCCACAGTGGCCAGCCTTAAATAAAAATGAGAGCAACTTCATGCGACAACATGAATACATAGATAAACGGAACTTGTTACTCGTGTAGCAACGACTGAGCCTTGAATACATTCCATACAATTTGTAATACTTTACGGTTTTCTAAAATTGTAAAATAGGATTTAGTCTAACATTGTAAAAATTGCCAGCGGTTCTAAGTTAACAGTGAACATGATAAGCTATATTTAGATTTTACACTTTACTTTGAATAATTTAGAAGTTGAAATATAAGGTACAATGTAAGGAAAACGGTGTCCGCTACACCGTAACCATGCGATGTTGTATGTTCTTTGATACTATATGTACAAAATATTATGGATTACCTTTCAGAAGGTTTTTTAATTCAAATCGATTTGTAGTTAAGTTAGTTTATTTCATTTAAAATAATGAACTTAAAAAAACCATAATATGCATCGAGGTAATCGGGGAAATGTACTTTTCTTTGTGACGCTGACGTACCATATGCAGAAAACAATGACGCGCTTAACATTGAAAAGTTTCCAAATTTTATAAGATTTAAAAGGAGGCAGCAAAATTCATAATCTTTGTTTGCGTTTACTTACCTTCTCTTTCTACTTTGCTTGAATTAAATATGCAAAGTTCTTCAAAGTTTAAAACTTTACTGTCCTGTATAAGACATACTGAAGTATATCGTGTCGCTATTTTGATCCTGAAACCTAAATTGGTAAGGTAACCTTCAATTTCTTCTAATTGGTATACTAAGTATCTGGCCAGTTGTGTTAACATCAACTGGTCCGACCACGAAGTCCAGATATAATCTTATCGTGCAACCCTCGTTATCAAGGTTTTGAATGTTGATTTGATAGCAAGGCAGTTGCTAGCAGAAAGTGGACGCGGTTGCACGCCTCTGCACGCGCTGCATTTCGTACAGTGACCCACGTGAGAGTGCCAAGTTTAGTCAGTGCAGTTTATGGATTGACTTGTCTGTTTATTGACTCGCATTCCCGAAATAAAGGTGATCTTTTTAAAATTATTTTAAAGTTTGATGAATACTTTTTATGGTTTACTGAATTCAAAATACTGTAATATCGCGAGGTTCAGACCGCGTACGCTTTTTTGTAAGTTTAATTATTTTCATAATATAACAAAAGACCCGCAGACAGTAATTGCACAGCCAATGCCCTTACAATGCAATGTGTTAACATTATTTTGTTTGCAGTCGGGGCAGAGTAAAGTTTAGATAAATCTACATCCATTTACAATATATTTATTTTATATTTAATTTATACTTATATATTTGTATATACATATTTAAATTATTAAATGTAGAGCATGAAAAGAAAACTATTACAAATTTTCTGTAGCAACTGATGTATTATAGCCAAGCAACTAGTAAACATATTTTGTTATTCACATTATATTAATATAAGTTCAAATAATTATACTTTATGCTATTTAGTTATTAACGCTCTATACAATAATTTGGTGCAATGCTACCCGATCAAAACATTTTAAGGTTTATGAGTTTGACATTGTTATACCTATTCATTTAAATTTAAGAACCTATATTGATGTTAAAATGAATATGATAACTTCGTTTAAATTAAAAATAATTAAAATGCGAATATTCTATTTCCTATCCTACAGTAAAGATAATGAAGCCATTTAAAACCAAACGTGCGTGTCTGTCATATGGATGACGTCCTTAGCGTCGGTATACAAACATCAAGTTATATTTTTCAATATCAAGTAACAATAGACCTGCGTGAAATGTTTCTTTTTTTTCCAGTTAATCGATTAAAAGTAGTGATTTTAGACGAGAAATATATATAACATGTCTATACCTATAAAGTTAAATAAGGATAATATAGAAATAAATAATTTATGGCTAGCCAGTAACTGTTGCATAGATAAACATTTCAATAAGCACCTAGTACTTACTCTCCTACTCATAAACATGTTTATTTACATATTTTGTAATTATGTATTTTCAAATAGCTATGTACGTATTAGGAGTATGTAGATACTACAGAAATAAGTATTACGAGCAACCATTATTAATATTCTTTTCTTGTTCAACAACATTCAGTTGTAACTTATCGTACATTTATTTAAAAAAAGACGATGAATACGCTTTTTAGAAACATGTTTGTAAGAATGTCGTTAGGAAGATGGAACAGGACAATCAAATAAAAGTAATAAAAGCAAAAAAAAGTTGTAACTTGAAAGTATCACGCTGGGTATAGTGACGTTACGCTACCTTAAATAAAAGTATAATATAGTAGGCACTGACGCTAAAAAGACTAGATCAATAGAGACAGCAAATGTTAAGTCTAACAGTTGTCTCATTGGATTTTCGATTTTGGTAAATTTTAGCCAAAAAAATCATGTTTGTACAGTGGTCTTGAGGTGATCAAAAATCTTCGAACAACAAAGACTTCCGCGCGCGGACAAAAACTTAAGCGTGCGGAACGGCAAAAATGTACCGAATCTTCGGGTGAAAAAATTATACAATATTTCGCGGTTGTCGTAAACATACACAAAGAATATAATAGTTAGGTACGGTATTGTTTTGACATGCAAACAGGATGCTATTCTATTGTTGTACAACTAGCATCAATCTACCCCGTCCATTCACGGGTGCCTACTATAGGCACTTCTATTTTTTATTTATTAAATCATCCGGAAGAAATACTTTTTACTCATAAATGCACATAATCTTTCATTATTATTTTATCAACTTAGGTACCTATTCAAATTTACTCACACCAAAATCTTACAGTTTTAACTAGGCACAGTTTTTATTTCCCAAATAAAGTATGTTTAAATAAGATTACTAAGATAAATTGGTGTTAATTACGATAAGAATATGACTTGCTAGACAATATAATAAAGCTTTTCATTTATCAGTACACTTTTATATGCATGGTTAGTCTTGGTTAGCCTGTACCTATGTGTCCTACACAATATGTATTATTCATTAGTAAAGTTGCTTGTGTAATTAGTGTAGTTACCTTGGTGCAACGCCTCTATGAATTTGAGGTGTAGGAACGACCTATGTATTTATTTAAATCATACAAATATATTTATATCTTTATATACCTATATATCTAAGACTAAGACTAAGGGAAATGCTTCCGATGGGCAGCAGCGTCGGAAGCTCACAAACCCAAAAAAAAAACTGCGCTCGCCAACCCGCCTGCCAAGCGTGGTGAGTATGGCAAATCCCCCCAAAATCTTGGGGGAGACCTTTATCCAGCAGTGGATATTTTGCGGTTGTAATGATGATACCTATATATCTATATGAAGTTCTTTTCTGTACGCGATTTTCAAATCATTGTGCAAGAGTAGGAAAAAGAACGAATTTTACAAAACGTACTTCTGTGTCTCGTTACCTACGTCTCTTTATATTAGCTAAGGAGTCTACATAACACATCTGTACACACAACATTAATTCAAATCCAAATAAACACAAAACCGAGGGCAATCTCGCAGTACCTAGAGACGTTGACCATGACTTAACTAATGTCCACATATTTCTACAGCACTTTGGTTTTATTATTATTTATGTATATTATTTATGTATACATATGAGTGATGCCCATAAATTCATAGACTTATTTTTATCTGTCATAAATCGCAGCCTAATAGATATTTATTTACTTGTTTAAAATGAACTTGGAAATTACTATTATTGCAGTAATTGTACCTTGCAAATAAAGTTAAAAAGAGTGGAAATACCTTCGGGATGTCGCACCTAAAGAAGATCATTGAGACTGATGATTCAGTAAATGGTATTCTCAAAATAAAGAGCGACAACGTGAATGACTACGATTATTCTGGTGCTACTACATCAGTAGCTTGCGAATTAAAAGTGCAAACAGCCCATGATGATAGACAAATAGAGAAGTTAGCATTCAAGTCAGGGCCTATGGAGGCTAGTATTCGCATTATTTAATACCTATATTATAACAGAAAACACACAAAAAAAATACATAAGATTTAGGTTACACAAAAAAAATAAGTTTCAAAGTACCTGCTGATAATTTTGGCCACTATTATATAAGCAATATAAATTTCTTACACTTCCTTCTCTCCCTCATATACTTTATTTATTGCTCGCCTATATAATAAGGAAAAGCTCTTAATGTATCATCGTGCCAGACATCAACAAATTAAACTGGTATTATTATAACAAATTGTGTGATAGCCTTTAGTCCTATGGCCATTATCGATAAGATAAAACAATGTAATTTTTATAATATCATAATTGTCATTATCAAAGATGGTAAGAAAATAGTGCCAATTCATCGACTTCTTAATGCGAAAGGTTGTTATGATCTGTAACAAGCTGCACATTAGCATACTAGATTCCATGTAGATGATTTCTTATCTATGACACGTGTCGCCAAGGGCTATTACTTAGTTTCAGACTATTTAAATAATATCTCAAATATAACAACATAAAACATAAAGGACTTTCTTGAAGATATATTTATTTACTCTGCGTTATTTTGAAAAAAATTAGTCAAGGGCCTTAGAATTTTTCTACTTATTACTATCAATATATAAACTTATGTACGTTATTACAACAAATTTATGTACTCGTATAATTTTTACTGCAACACTTGAAAGAATTTGATATACGGTTACGCCCACATTTGTGTCGATTGCATTTGTTTCTGCTGACTGATGTGAAATTTAAAACTCTGTGAAACTAGGTACTAAATAGAATTAAAAGTACTAATTAAGGACACGTGATATTTGTGTGTTCAAGATATAAAATAAATCATACCAAGCAAAATCGTGATAGTAGAGTTATCTTTACGCTAATTTTTAGCAGTACCTAGAATGTGTTACGCATCTCACTCGTAGGTTACGAATGTGATAAGTGATAAATATAATTAAAACTCTCCTTCACATTTCACTCGATTACTTCACTTAAAAATAACATGAGTAAATTAATATCCAGGCGTTTTTATATCATAAAAATACTTGTTATATTACAGCTAGTTCTATAACAATCAATATATATATAATCGTCCGAAAAAAAGAGCAGACTAAATAACATATAATGGAATATGGCTATAAAATGGATATACACCAATATTTTTATATATGTAGGTCCTCACACAATGTTTCATAATTTTATCAAAAAGTCGTCACATTTTTTAAGTGTCAAAAATAGACTGGCATGAACTAATGAACTCTGATTAGGTATACTTCATTAATAACGCTCTATCATCGTAATTTCCTTTATCAGCGAAACGAAAAGAGTCAAGGGTCACTCACTATAACAGCACATGTTTTATATTTTACTAGCTGTTGCTCGCGGCTTCGCCCGCAGTGAGTTTCGCTTAAATGAAAAATCGCGTGAGTTTCGCTTAGATGAAAAATCTTTTTGTGTTCCGAACCGCTTCATATGTTTCAGAATTTAGATTTTAAGGCGCCATTTCCATTATGTTATAATGTAGCTGGTCTCTTGGGGTTATTCATCAGATGTTTCAGATCTTCAATTTTTATACGTCAACAGCAAATGCTTACCGTTGAACGACTTTTATTAAGGCACCATTTCCATATTTCTTATAGTTGAATTATTCTGTTTTGGTTCTTCATCAGGTGTTCCCTTTTTCAAAATTAATTATAGCCTAAATGTTGCCCAGGCTTAATAGCTATACAACAAAAAAGTTTCATTCAAATCGGTTCAGTACTTTCGGAGATTAGCGTGATCATACGTAAAGACAGACAGACAAAAAAATAAAATAAATTTTTTTTTTGCTTTCTATTATTCTTTTTAAGTGTCCCTTTATTCATTTCAGTCAAAAATACATAATGTACAGACAAAATATTTTTACTCTCTTATTATATGTTTAGATATAGATTTAATACGTCTGTCTATATGTACTATACAGTCTTTCTCTAGAGACTATAGGAATACGTACGTCATCATTTTGTAATTCAAGATGTATTATACTTAATGATCCATTTATTTATTTATTAAAATCAATAAATAAACAAATTGATCTACAAATATCAAAGTTTAATCTGACTGTATAAATATTTCATACAGCGTCATACTCATATAACGACTATCTCCAAAAATATCAAGTCTACCAGCAACGCACAATTAACTAATAATAGGTGATTCTTTGCTTCCGGCTGGTCGTATTCAGCCTTAAGTGGGTATTTAACTATTTAATCCTTATCCAGAGAACTCTTGTGGGGTCGCCATTCATTCTCTCTTTAGATCTTGGCTTTGAACCAAGCAAGGTGACTTTATTTTCGTTATTCCCACGATTTCAATGTTTGTGTTCGCCACGTGTTGTATTGCGCTATACATGCAGTCAGTACACATAGATCATTGATCTCTATATTGTTGCAATTCGCGCAAAAGTTCGCAAATTCGTCGCAAAGCATAAAAATAAATCTTTAGTTTAAAAACTCAATATTATCATAGTAATAGATATCATTCTAATTGCGACTATAAGTATATTCAATTGGTTGTTTTAACAAAACTTTACAGAATTAATCCCTCGTATATTTAAATTTATTACATGTATTGATAGTAGATCCACTTTTCAAATATTTGATCCTTCGTATATTAATATAAATAGTTTAATTATGGAAATCCTAGCTCCATCCCACGTGACCCCTCGGCCTTGTCCGTAGCCCAGCCCACCAGTTCTGTCCTCTGGGCATTTATAGTTCGTTCACCGGTGCCTTATTGCCTTAATGCATTCCTCACCATTGTCGGTGTCATATAATATGCGACCGGATACGAAACAACGTGTAAAATCATTTTGCTTGCATTCGCAACACATGCGTATTTTACTTTTATCCACACAAATACCATTGGAATGCATAGAAATTGAAGCGTAAAATCTAAGTTTACCTTTAATTAGTTTTTTTTAACAAATTATTTTTAATTACATGAAAAAAGTGAATTAAACACTGCCAGAAAATCGTTGCGTTATGTCACTTAGCTATACTTAAATAGGAAGAAGTTGAATTAGTTGTTTAGTTTAGTTAGGTAGGTACCTAGCTCTAAGTACCTATACAAAAAACTTTTTTGCATAATTCAACAGAAATAATTAGTGTACAACTTAAATTACAAAGTCCCCCGTTGACTGATTACTATTTATTTACTAAAGTCATTGCCCATGAGCAAATACGGCGTGTCATTAATTAGCTAATGTAATTACCTATCCGCAGGAGTGTCATTTGTCCTCGATATAAAATCTTCTAGTAAAATATGTTTCAACTAATTACTTCGTTTGCTATAATAGTGTTTACCTATCTAAGTAAATAAAGTAAAAATATTTATATTTTGCCCTCAATTAAGAATGTTTTTTTTGTTACAGAAAAACATGGCCGCCCATGAAACGGCATTAACAGAAAAGATGGAAGTCGCTAATGGTGGAGTAGCCAGTGTTGCAGGAAGCACAGTTAAATTAAAAAGAGAGCTTGGATTGTTTTCCGCAGTAAATCTAATTCTTGGTGTAATGATTGGCTCAGGAATCTTCGTCTCTCCAGCTTCAGCTTTAGAATATTCTGGATCAGTTGCATTATGTTTAATCATATGGACAGTTTCTGGAATTATATCCTTACTAGGTGGGTGTAGGTAGGTAAGACACCTAAGCATTTATAATTATCTAACATTAATTAAAACTCTATACGGTTTTAATTTTAGCACACTCATTTACTGTATTTTTTCAGGAGCTCTGTCTTTTGCTGAATTGGGTACTGTGGTAAACAAATCAGGTGCTGAATATTCATATTTTCAAGAGGCATTTGGTGGGATCCACAAATATTGGGGGCCATTACCCTCTTTTATCTGCGCATGGATATACGTTATGATTCTACGACCGGCAGAAGTTGCTATCATTGTTATGACTTTTGCTGAATATGCGATACAACCGTTTACTACGGAATTGGGGGCAGATTACAAAGCCATTGCTATTAAATTAACATCTTTATCGGCATTATGTAAGTATAGTAATGTATTGTATACCTATAACTATGATATTAGCGGGACTTAGCACGAACCTTATTTTATTTAGACTAGTTGCAACAACGGGAGTCTTCAAAGTTCCCGAAACATCATAGCGCAGTAAATAGACGAGAATCAAATTACAAACGGTCCAGTAATTGTAAATTTTTTTTAATGTTGTGTAGGATTATTGTGAGTATTCAATATAAAAAGGGCACAATTGGCAAGTTTCCGCGTTCGTAGTAATCTTAAAAAAACAAAAAAAAAAAAAAAACTTTCTTCAGATTTAGGCTCATATTTTCGTTTAGATGCATTTTTGTTAGGAAAGTGTTCTACATAATCTTGTAGATAATTAAATTTCCTATTATTTACATTTTACATTTTGTATCTAGGACTGATAGTTATCGAGATGTGTGCTCATAAAAAAAAAATAAAAAAATCTTCTTTTACTGAAATTTGTCAAACTTTTCACTTCAGAACGCTGTAATCTAGTTATGGCATATTTTGGGACAATAAGTATTGGAACAAAATTTGTAGGGAATTTAATTACCTACAAAACGCATTTGCATTTTCTTAACCAACCCTGCAGAATGGGAGTAAAACTCAATATTAATACTACGGAATATTGCTTTTTTTGTTATAATATTTTATTTTCTGCTAACTGCGCCTTGGGTCTTCGCTCCCGTGGGAATTTCAGGATATAAAGTAACCTATGTACTATTTCTGGTATTTTTCTACTAGTATACCAAATTTAATACAAATCCGTCCATAGTTCATTGAATAAAGACCAAGAAATAGAGCTAAGGGCAGGGTTTACTTACAAATGGTTCAATAGTTCTGAATTTTTGATATGTTATTTAGGATGGTTATTAAGTGTTTAAAATGCAAGAGGCACAATTTTTCCCCCTTCCACGCCCGCCATATGTTAGAAAAAGAAAAAATTGCCACTTTATTCATATTTGCGCTCTCACCTTCGTTTAGATGCATTTTAGCTACATTAGAGTTCTACACAATGTTGTAAAAATAAATTTCCTATAATGTACATTTTATATTTTGTTTCTAGGACTACTAGTTATGGAGATGTGCACCTTAAAAAAAATCACATTTTTGATCGCATTTGGAAATTTGTCAAACTTTTTACTTCAGAGCGCTGTAATTCATTTATGGCCTACTCTAGGAAAATATATATTGGAATAAAATTTGAAGGAAATTTAATTACCTACAAAACACATGTATTTTTTTTTAACCAACCCTACGGAGTAGGGAGTAAAAGTAAAAGTTAAAATATTACGTTTTTGCTATCATATTTTATTGTCTACTAGCTGCACCCGGGGGCTTTACTCCCATAGGAATAT
Organism: Ephestia elutella; assembly: GCA_018467065.1. Classification (NCBI taxonomy): domain Eukaryota; kingdom Metazoa; phylum Arthropoda; class Insecta; order Lepidoptera; family Pyralidae; genus Ephestia; species Ephestia elutella. Next base: position 15,293,596 of record CM031588.1, read on the forward strand.
TGGGATAAAAAGTACCTTATGTGCTAGCCCTGATATTTTTCTACTAGCATACCAAATTTTATCGAAATCCGTCAGTAGATTTTTTATGATTGAGCAAGAAATATCACATCCAAACTTTTTCATTTTAAAATCGGGTTTCTTTACCAATTTTTATTGCTGATGAAGCAAATATTATCTAATATCTGTACTTGATAATGTCCACAGACACTTTTACAGTGTCCCGACCAGGTACCGGTTACTCACCTGCAATGAATCACACTATAAATGGGAAAGTTTGGATGTGATATTTGTTGCTTAATCACACAAAATCTACTAGACGGATTTCGATTAAATTTGGTATATTAGTAGAACAATATCAGGACTAGCACATAAGGTACTTCATATCCCGAAATTTCCATGGGAGCGAGGTTCAGTTAGTAAAAAGTAAAATATTATAGCAAAAAACAATTTCCGTTGTTTTATCATTTAGTTTTACTCTCCACCTTGCAGGGTTGGTTAAGAAATATACAATTGCGTTTTGCAGGCAATTAAATTCCCTACGATGTTTGTTCTGCTACTTTTTCTCCTAGAATAGGTCATGACTGGATTACATCGTTCTAAATTAAAAAAGATTGACGAATGTTTGAAAAATTAGATTTTTTTAAGGCAAAGGATTTTTTTTCTCGGAAACTGTCAGTCCTAGAAACAAAATGTAAAATGTAAATAACTGCAAATTTAATTTTCTACAACATTGTGTAGAACACTTTTCTAGCGAAAATGCACTTAAAAGAAAATATAAGCGAAAAACCAAACAAAGTGGTGATTTTTTTTTATTTTTCCAATTTGGCGGCGAGTGCAAAAGCTATTCAATTGTGCCATATTTATTTTAAATACTTACAACCATCCTAAACAATAATATAAAAAAAATTGAGTTACTGGACCGCACGTAATTAACCTCTAGGGAAGGTTCGCTCTATTTACTGCGCTATCAGTCGCTATAAATAAATTAGATAAGGGTCGTACAAAGACCCGTTAATATCCTTATTAGGTATGTGTTTAAAGTGCAAAATACTATTGCTGCCTTCTAATTTGCGTAGAAGTAGTTAGATGACTTTTTAAACTATCCTTATAAGAAAGGAAATTTCGCTGATAAGTAAAAAATCCCCGCTATGTTTAACGAACAAATAGGATAAAACATTTTGTTTTTGGTTATTTAAATACTTTTTTGTATTTAAAAAAAAAAAACAAATGTCCAATACGTTACAACAAAATTCAAGACCTAAATCGAGAATGTGGACATCACTAGCGGAAGCAGTTGCGTTGTTGCCATAGACAAGACCATTTTCTCTGTCAGCTGTCACACAAATTTGACTTTGACATTACCGTTTGGTTTGAAAACATAAACAAACAAAAATTGGACTTAATTAACCTAGTTCTCTATTTAGTTTGTGACTTAATTAGTCACATTCACATCGTGCGTTGCAGCAGTAAAATTTACTCAAAAATAACTTATCCCATTCGTAAATACATTCAAGAGACTTTATTATAAGGTAAGCATTCATACACATACATACATATTATTAATTAGACATTTTTCAATGTTTCCGTCTAAGGTTTTCGTAATATTATTTATGTAATCTTTATACCAAAAACTTTTCAGAATGCCGTACGAAAGAAATACGGAGACCCAGGATACTATAAAGCGAGAAATAAAAGCCCTGCAGGCCAGATGTGTCGATACATACAATGTTATTGATAATTCGCCTTCAGACATTCCATATATAACTCCAGATAATACTAATGAAAAAGCACTTTGCTATGTCGAAGGATTAAAATCAGAGATTGAGAATTCTAGTACACCTATATCAACAGATGATAATTTGCTTACCAGTCAGTTTTTAAAGGAAATCAAGGAAAAAACTGTACAAGTTGAGGAATTAACTGCATATACAAGAGGATCTATTCAAGATGTTGAAAATGAAATAAATAGGTGAATAAATATTGTTGCTTTAAGTTTATTAGCTGTATGTTATTCAGGTGAATTTGCTGGGAAGTTTTTTATATAGTACTAGCTTTCACCCGCGGCTTCGCCCGCGTGAATTTTCCACGGGAACATTGCTTTTTCCCGGGATGAAAGGTACCCTATGTCCTTCTCCGTACTTCTAACTATGTGTATGCAAAATTTCAGGAAGATTGGTTCAGTAGATGAAGCGTGAAGAGGTAACAAACAAACAAACAAACTCACTTTCGCATTTATAATATTAGTTAGGATTGAGATAGGTGTATTGACACGTCCAACAAACCTACTAAATAGAAATGCCTTTTTCGAATGATTTTGACTCTTAAAACAGTTTCTAGCCAAATTTAATTTCTTTTTTATTTTTTCATATGGGTAATAAAACATTCTGCAAGCAAGGCCCTATAAAGTTTATCAACCAACTATTATACTTTCAATATCTTTTCAGGTTAAACACACTAATACAGACTGCCCAGGAAGTGAAATCCTTTCCCACATCTAAAAGACAAGGGGTGCGTCCTGAGCACTTGCAGAAAGCTAAGGAAAGGTTCCAAACAATGAAGACGGAGCTCCACAATCTGATCTGCTCCTTATTTCCGAACAATTCAGAAAATATGAGGGAAGTTCTTGGGGTGAGTACTTGTTTTTCTTGTCTTTCTAGTATTAAAGTGTAGGTTGTCTAATTTACATTATTTAGCACTGGTTTATATCAACTTTTTTTTGGATGAATATACAAATACAGAATTTATTTACCTCTATTTTTTAAATTTATTTGAAGCTTGTTGTAAATAACTATAACTATATTATATAAATAACTTGACTAGTTGTCCAGCATGTTGGACATGATGGCTCACATTACTAGTATCTTGGTTATATTCAATGCAAAACCTATACATATCAGACGAATAATTGAGCAAGAATTTTTCTCTACCCAACCCATCCATCCGTAACTGTTGCTACTTGGAACTGTTATAATATGGATTATAATAGTGTCTCTTTCTTCTGAGTTATTTGTCTTTTTTCTGTCTTTGAGTTTTATATGGTTGTAATTTTATTTTTCTTTTTCTATATGTGGAAACTTGTTAATAGTTACTTAGATTTTTTAAGTTCTTACTTAGTTAGTTATGATAAACTGGTATAGTTTCCCAAATAAAATAAATCTTTCTTTTTACCTAAATCAATTGAATTTGTTTTTAAAACTTCGTAAATTAAATTGTTGCAACTTTATGACAAAATTGAAGATTTCAGTCTTATTTTGAATTACTTATTGCCTTTCTCCTGTACAGTTTGTTTTAACCTTTATTCCAGGACCTAATGGCGGAAAGACTAAGTGAGAACTCGAGCGGATACATCCCCATCACACCAGACAACTATTTTGTCATGAAGCTGCTAATAGACCTTAATGTTGTAACTTCAAATCCTTATAACAATAAAGAGTTTAAGTTGGCTTACTAAAGATCAAGTACAGTCAGCCACACAGAAAAATGTACTACCATGCACTGCACATTGTACCATCTACAAGGATTTTTTTGGGACAAAGGCATGGCAAAAAAATCAATAGATAGATAACTCTTTATTGCACCATGAATATACACAGGAATACAATATTATCCATTAGAAATAAACACCCCTCTTCCCAAATCTGCGACTTCTTCTTAGCGTGTCGACTCAGCGGGTAAAATTTGTGATGACCAATATGACGCCACAGATACAGCATTATCTGTTGCGTCATACAGGTCTTTTAGCGTACAGGTAGTAGGACACGCTGGGCAAGATAGTAAATGTGAAATAGAGAAAAATTTAAAGTTTTTGTAGTTTTTCCGCTACTTAATACCATCTACATAATTAACAGTGGTGTAATTCTCTGTGGCCCATGGAATCAGAATAAGAGTCGACAACATCAATACTTAAAAAGTGTTAATTTATCAGCCTGAAGACTGAATCTTATGACTTGATAAACTATGTTTGAAGAGAATCACTACTTAACAACACCAAATGGACATCATTGTATAATGTTAGTCACTATGTAATTAGAATCTGAAATGTTATCTTATGTAGACAAGCGATAAGTGAATGGCAGTTAGACATAATTACTTGAAGCATATATCAAATGAGCTAATGAACTTAGAAAAAGGTCACAAGAATAATGTTAATGCAATAATTTGTTATTAAATAAAATGTAATATGATGCTATAACATGTTTTTGTATTTTTTTTAAATCCTTTCTTCCCCACCCAACCTGGTTTGTAACATTGTAACAACTCTCTAAGAAAGAACCTTGTTTGTGGAGAGAAAATTAACCTTTATTTATATATTTTTGTTATGAGATTATAATTGCTTGAAAGATTGCTTCACCAACTTGTATCCATCTGAAATCAAAATTAGTTATGTAGTACTTGGACAAAAACTAAGATATCCTCTAAATATATGTACAGGAATATATATTATATAGGAACGGTGGATTTACTTTTCTCCACATTTCCAGAAATTATTTTTCAATAGTCAAAAGGTAATACCTGATCTATTTTTGATAGATTTTTAATCTAAGGTGGTCTTATCTCATATGAAATATTTTTCAGGTATCATGACATACATCAATATAACCAGCGTGAAGCTTTTCGTCAAAGTCCAAAACGTGTTTGGGGTGTGCAAAGTGTTTGCTTGTCTGGTCGTTATCGGAGGTGGAATCTATGAAATCGCTAGAGGTAAAAAATATTTTATTTTGTTTATCGTAATTCTCAATCTAAATTATAAAGATTATCACTTTGCAGTTTTATTTTCTTTAGGAATGTTGAAGATAATGCAGAAGTTAATAGGGTGTGTTACATTTGCATATTCTTACTTTCAAGCTCAATTTCTTCTCAGCTCTGGTCATTATGAAAAGCTAGTAGTTTGTAGCTTTGAGATTTACAATCCTACTAATATTATAAATGCGAAAGTTTGGATGTGAGTTTGTGAGGATGTTTGTTACTCAATCACGAAAAATCTACTGGACGGACTTCGATGAGATTTGGTATACATACATACATAAACTCCATTTATTCTTACCAGTCCTATCATGTAAGCAATCTTACCATGTCTTTTTATGATTTTACAACAATATAAATTAAAATAGACTTTTTAGGAAATTACTTTCATGGTTAATACTTAAATGTTTTACTTTAGAATGTTTAGGTTTGAACTAATATTTGATTTATTTTCAACAAAATTCAACAAAATGTACTGTGAAGATTGTTTACATGATAGGACTGGTAAGAATAAATGGAGTTTACATATTATCACGCCTTTTTCCCGTGGGGGTAGGCAGAGACTAGCGATTTCCACTTGCTACGATCCGATCCTTACAGATCTCTCTCGCTTTTTCTACACTCATCACTCTCTTCATACATGCTCTCCGGTTTGATTTGGTATACGGGTAGAAAAAAAACCGGGAATAGCACATAGGGTACTATCCTGGAATGCCCACGGGAGCGAAGCCCCGGGGCGTGGCTAGTACAATATAATTATGTAATTAGTTTTTGGCGTGAAAAGTGCCTGTAAAGGCCAAGTTTCGATAAAATGTTTTGGAGTTTTGACTTTTTGACAAGTGGGCAAAAATTCAAGCGAAAAAAATATCGTAAAAAGTTATAATACATACATACATAGAATCACGTCTTTATCCCTTACGGGAAAGACAGAACCAAGAGTCGTGAGACTCGAAGGCCACGCTTAGCTAAATAATATAGTTAAAGTTATAATATCACAACAAAATTGAATTCCATACCATAATCCTTATCCTATCGCGCGTATCATACGCGTGAATGTAATTATATTGATATGTTTTGTTTCTTGTGGAACTGGGCGGGTCAAGTCTGTTGCATGCACCCAGATAGATGGACTCAAAGTTTAACCAACTGAGTTCCAACCGATGGAAGGAGAAAAAGAGGAAGGCCAACGACGAGATAAGCAGAGAATGGAAGGAAAAGACCAAAGATAAGGAAAAAAGAAAGAAAAAAAAGTGGAGAAAGTTAGGGGAGACTTTTGCCCTGGTAGGACACAAATAGATAGAAAAAAAAAGTTTTGTTTCATAGGTAACACAGCACACCTGAACAAGGGCTTCGAAGGCAGCACCACTAACCCTGGGAGCATCGCTCTGGCGTTATACTCTGGACTGTGGGCGTACGATGGCTGGAACAGCGTCACCGTCGTCACTGAGGAGATTATCAACCCCAGCGTGTGAGTATTCTTATACTTATTAACCCAGCTCAGTAAGAAAACAGACCTTTCAAATTATCGCGTAACTGAGTTACAGAGTACACTTTTCGGCTACATTATTTATCATAATCATCGCAGTGCAATGCGATTACATTTATATGAAAACTAGCTGTCGCCCGCGGCTTCGCCCGCGTGATTTCGCTTAGATGAAAAATCATTTTGTGTTCCAAACCGTTTCAGATCTTCGATCTTCTTTTTGTACGTCTACAGAAAATGCTCATCAGATTAATCAAGTTTTGCTAAGGCGCCATTTCAATATATGATATAGTGTAGCTGGTCTCTTGGAGTTATTCATCAGATGTTCCAGATCTTCAATTTTCATACGTCAGCAGTAAATGCTCATCAGGTTGAACGACTTTTGTTAAGGCAACATTTCCATATTTCTTATAGTTTAACTGTTCTGTTTTGGTTCTTCATCAGGTGTTCCATTTTTCAAAATCAATTATAGCCTAAATGTTGCCCAGGCTTATTAGCAATACAGCACAAAAAGTTTCATTCAAATCGGTTCAGTACTTTCGGAGATTAGCGTGATCATACATACAGACAGACAGACAAGGAATTTCAAAAAAAAATTTTTTGCTTTCTATTATTCTTTTTAAGTGTCCCTCTATCCATTTCAGTCAAAAATATTAAATGTACAGACAAAATATTTTTACTGTTTTATTATATGTATCACTATCACTATCACTACATCACTACATAGTATAAAACAAAGTCGCCTTCTCTGTCCCTATGTCCCTTTGTATGCTTAAATCTTTGAAACTACGCAACGGATTTTGATGCGGTTTTTTTTAATAGATAGAGTGATTCAAGAGGAAGGTTTATATCCCGTGCGAAGCCGGGGCGGGTCGCTAGTAGATAATAAAATAATGAAATTTTTATTGTATGAAAACCTACTATATAGTTGTCATTAACTGTAGGTTTTCCGAATAAAACAAAATAAAATAAAATATCTGAAACTAGCATAGGTCCAGGACTTTGTTCCCATGGGAATTTCGGGAATTCCTCTCTTAGTGCTCCCCTACACTCTCTAAGGAACCTACATGCCAAATTTCAGCTTCCTACGCCCAATAGTTTTGGCTGTCTGTCAGTCAGTCAGTAACCGAAGATTTTTTTAATATATATTGATGTACATCTTCCAAAACGTGCCATCACCTTTTACTTTTCCGATAATAGAAAACATGAAATAAAGAAACCTGCACTCTAGCTGATAAATAATTTATCAGTTAATCTGTGAATTGGAGAAGGCAATGGCAAACCACTCTATTATCACTGCCAAGAAAGACGTTATATAGGTTTCATTTACCTGACCACAACCCTCAGCCATGAGCAATTCGACTATAGGAGAAGGTTGTACTCAACATATCATTCTCACATTGCAGCAACGTCCCTCTAAGCATATCGATTGCCGTCCCGCTCATCACATCACTATACGTGTTCATGAACGTAGCGTACATGACGGTGCTGAGCTACGCTGAGATGACGTCAGTGCCGGCGGTGGCTGTGGCCTTCGGGCAGCGGGTGCTGGGCCCGGCCAGCTTCCTGATCCCGCTGGGAGTCGCGATGGCCACGTTCGGCTGCGCTATGAGCGTTCAGTTTGGAGTTACCAGGTACGGGACTGAGCTGTGCTGGGATGACGTCGGTGCCTTGAATCTTAAACCTTAATGTGCTTCTGGACCGGTCTTCACTAGAGCGTAGAAGAAAGATTTGTTCCAACCACCAATAGGATCTCTTGAATTAAATTCCCCACAGTCATACTTTTGAATTTTAGTCTTTTTAAGTTTTAGTTGATTTTTCTTTGCTTTTAAGTTAGTTTTTGTTTTTATTTTTGTTATATCAAGACTGTTAGTAATTAAAATATGTTTCATTAAATTTTAATCCATAACGAAATTGGAATTTTAAATAACGAAATTGTATTGGTTGTTTAAACACCTCTTTTCTCCGCTCTGGTGGAGACCGGTCCTTTTGTAGCCCTGTTGTTAGCCTTTAAGTCCAGGTATATAGGTAGATAGGTTATAGGTTCAGATCAAGATTATAGGTTATAGGTATGTTTTCCCATTCTGTTCAATATATTTAAACAAATATAGTGTCCATCAAATCTATCACTGTCTACATAGACACAATAATAAAACACAGATTTACGTATAAATGTTATTTCAGAGTATGCTACACGGCAGCCCGCGGCGGCCACATGTTGGAAGTGTTCTCCTACGTTAATGTTAAGAGGTTGACGCCTGCGCCCGCTGTTGCTTTTCAAGTGAGTTTCCATGCTATCTCTTTTTTTTTTAAATTTTAAAGGACATCCCAAGTAATCCATCCTAACTAATATTATAAATGCGAAAAGTGAGTTTGTATGTTTGTTATTTCTCTACGCTCTGTATCTACTGAACCAATCTTTATGAAATTTCGCGACATAGGAGTACTGTGAATAGGGGACCGGACATTTTTTTTTTATGCGTCTTTGAAATATGTCACATTAATAGAATCATCCGTAAAAGAATCACATCCATAACGTATTTCTTAAGATATAGCAAAAAACAATTCACATTTTTAAGCGATATTTGGACGATACCAAAACGCCCCTAACTAAACATTCATATGAGGTCACACGTAGAAAATGGACTTTCCCTAAAAGTTTGAACTCGAATAATTAGCTCTAGAAAATAAACTCATGCTGAAAAGTCGCAAAATGTGTTTAATTATATGTATTCTATCATAAAATCACACATTTTTAACAGATCATACCTTGTCCGGTCTCCTATTACATAGGGTACTTTTATCCAAAAAATCCCACGGGTGCAGCTAATTTTGCAATAATTTCTAAGTTGTCCAATGTCTTTATTTACTAAATCTAGAGAAGAATACATTTAGAGAAGTCAGTAAAGAATGATAAAAAGAATAAACAATCAAAAAGCATATTGTCCATATACGCTTATGAACATGATTATTTTATTGACTCACAGTGTTAGTATAACTATACATATTTGAGTATATAAGCTTTATAATCAAAGATATAGAAGATTGTTTTATTCCATGCTATGCAGGGTTGGCAAAAAAGGGTTTTTTTTAAATTGTATAAAACAAACAGTTCAATTTGTTTTATACAAGTTCTTTTTTTTGTATTTTATGTTTTTTTTTTTGTATTTTGTATTTTTTTTTCTTTTTAGTTCAGCCCATACCTTTCTAATCAATAAGACCTATATTGATTGATTTCTAGACTGGTAGATACTTTTAAATGAGTAAAATAAATAAATCATTATTTATTGTTATTATTAGATCAATATGAACACTTAGTTGGCGAATAAAAAAATTTGAATAAAAAATAAATTTTATGATTCCCAAAATCAATCTATGGATAGATTTTTTTTTTATATTGCAATGCGTATCTAATCAGTACTGAACGGTTTACCTTCACCCTGTATGTTTTAACCAATGTTCATTTTTATAGGGGGTTCCTTTTTTATATTTAGGGGAATTACTTCCTTTCAACGGCGACATAGGCTATTTCCTAGCGGGACTTTACCGGCGCGGCGGGGAATTACCTTTATCTCTAATAAATTTCGTAATTCTGCCTGTGACTGATATGATAACAACTAATTAAAATGACAATTCTAGGACGCAAATAACATGCAATTTAGGTACAATTCACATCGATTCTTCAAGAAAATTTAAGTTTTAATTTTGTGTTTTTTGTTTAATGCTTGTTTAATGTTTAAAACTTGTTTTAACATGTGTTTTGTAAACACGGAATAATTAAAATATAAATAAATAATTAAAACGGGTTTTAATTAAAATTGCCTTAAACACTGTATTTGACATGTGTTTTAAAGCCATTTGTTTTAATCATGCCAACCCTGATGCTATGTTTAGTACTTTTGCAATAAAACATGTTTCAAAATCTATAAAATCTATGTTAAAAATTCAACTATTTGGTTGACATAGTCAAATTACAGAAATGGTCCTCTATAATATGTTCTGTAGTCTGTTAATTCGGATTTTTATTTATTTCGTAGCTTTATTTATACAGTCAAGATTTTATCTTTCTTAAAAGTAGTAATTAATAATTTATTACGATAATTTCGAAAATAATTTTCAAGATAAGTATAATTATGTATTATACTTACGCTGATGGTTTCTTCAGTCTTATAAAGATAAGACAATCCCAAAACATAAAAATACTTTCGTTGGATTAAAAAAAAATAGGTTATGTCAACTGTTCATGTTCTAGATATCTGCCAATTCATTTATTAATTTTATTTATTTGGAAAACTATGACTTTACAATCAAAAACAATGTTACAACAACAATATTAGCAACAGTAAGCCACTTAAAAGTTTTTACATCTAGAACCATTAAATCATCATAATTTAAAATCATTGAGCAGTTTCGACTTAAAAACTGAACTTAAAATCATTGAGCAGTTTCGACTTAAAAACTGAACTTAAAATCATTGAGCAGTTTTGACTTAAAAACTGAACTTAAAATCATTGAGCAGTTTCGACTTAAAAACTAACTAGATAAACTCAGAGATACAGAATCACGTCTTTATCCCTTATGGGGCAGACAGAGCCAAGAGTAGTGAGATTCGAAGGCCACGCTAGACAAACTTGCTTTTCGGATTTCTAGACTGACAAAGATATATATATTTTTTTATTTAGCTTATAGGTCCCACTGCTTGGCAAAAGCCTCCCCCTTATCTCTCCAACTACCTCTATCAAATCTATCCAAAGATATATAAGATACTAGCTTTCGCCCGCGTGTATTTCCCACGGGATGAAAGATACCCTATGTCCTTCTCCGTACTTCTAAGTATGTGTATACGAAATTTCAGGAAGATTGGTTCAGTAGATAAGGCGTGAAGACGTAACAAACAGACAAACAAACTCACTTTCACATTTATAATATTAGTTAGGATACGATATACAAAGATTACTTGTATTTTAATTTTATTTCTTATTTCCAGGCGTTCCTGACAATGATATTCATATCAGTCGGCAACATCAAAACCCTAATAGAATTCGCCAGTTGGTTTCTCTGGTTTTTCTACGGGCTAGCCATGATTGCCCTACTAGTGCTCAGAAAGACACAAGCGAAGAAACCAAGGCCGTATAGAGTGCCGACGCCTGTGCCTTGCTTTGTGTTGCTAGTGGCAATATTCCTGTCGGTGTTGCCAATCGTACACGATCCGTCTATTAAATATTTAATGGCTATTGGCTTTATAGTTTTAGGAGTAATTGTTTACACATTATTTGTATATTATAAGAAGACGCCGACTTTACTATTAAGTAAGTATAACTCCTTTACCTACTTTTTTAAACTTAATACTTCCTGAAAAAACTTTTAAAATAATTATTTCTTACATACTGACATAATACTTTTACAAGTATTATTACTCTTTTCGAGTATTATAACTCTTCAGAGTATTAAGGCTCTTTTATGAGTATTATTAAAAAATCTATCAGCTAATTTTGTCCATCTAGTCACAATCTGATGCTTTATCAGTAGGTGATAAGAGGATCGCAGCAATACTTAAAATCGCAGACTAGCAAATAACTTTTTTTATGTCTGCCATAAACATTCATTAAGGCCCTCCCCTACGCCAATAACCTTGAGCGTTCGAACTTATTTTCACCCCACCCTACTTCCTCATACCCCTGAATATTACGATTTTTATAAATTATAAAAGCGCCACCTTTCAATGTATATCTGTACTACGATACTAATAAAATTCATAGAGCCTAAAAACGACATCTTACGGATATTTGTTGTACTACGATAAACTACAGTAAGCATGTGACAACGACAACTCGTCGAACTACGACGTGACGATACTTTAATCGAAGAAAAATTTATAGACCAGGAGCGTAGGTTCAATAACCTTAATTTAAATAAAACCATGACCTTTATTAAAAAAAAATTTTTTTAATCATTTTACTTATAATTAATAAAAAGGTTTACAGTAATTTGGATGAGAAAAACTTGTACAAGATCAATATTTGATTAAAACATGCCTAGAAAATAAACAAAATCTATAAAAAATATATATATATAGGGACAAATCACACAGATTGAGTTAGCCTCAAAGTAATTTTGAGACTTGTGTTATGGGATACTAACTCAAAGATACTATATTTTATAAAAAATATTTTATACTATATTTTATTAAAAGTTGTTGTGTGAAGTAGGTAACTTATATTCACAATGCGCCTTCCAACATATTTTTCTTGCACTTCCTCATCTTGTTCCGGACATATTTCTAACTGAAATAAAAAATATTAAGCAGATATTAAATTTTCTTACTCCAATGTACGGACAGACAGACGGATAGACAGACGGACAGACATACAGACGGACAGGCGGTGGAGTCTTAGAATAGATAGCGTTACGGTGAAGTATGGTTCGCGAAGTCTATTGTGGTTCAAAGAACCACTAGTTTTATATAGATAATCTTTATTTTTTTTTCAATTAAATATAAAGTTACATAAAAAAAGTTAGTACAAGTTGTACAGTCAAAAGCAGGTCCACCGCTAGGTGTTTGTGCGTGCATAGCAAATTTCATCTATATCCATCCAGTTATTTTTGTGTGAAAGAGTAAAATACATACATGTATATTATTATTGTAGGAAGTAGGATAGAAGAAAGTAGGATTCATCTTTTATATTATTTAGAAGCCACAATACATAGATCATATTTTATGTATATCTTGCAGCGCAGTCAAAATTACATTACATATATACATGCGTGTAGATACGATAATTAAAACCTCTTTTTTTGGAGGCGGTTAAAAAGTTATGCAAAAGTTCATTAGCACCTCAAAGTCTTCTTCATTTAGACCGAGAGGTCACGGGAATTTTCGTAACGATCAGGGAAACGGATAGACTTGCTTTTATGGGTTGTAGAGTAGTCCCCTAATGTGAATGATGTCGGTCTGCCAGCTCTCAGTGGTAGCTTCTTCGAGCTATAGGGCTTGGAAGGTGCTTCATTGTTGCGAAAAAAAAACGATCTGAGAAATGGTTAGTTTTAGTACATATTCAAAGTATGGCATCTCCGCATGTGAAACAAGTTGGTCTGCCGGCTGTCAGTGGTTGCATTTCAGAGCTATGAGGCGCGCAAGTCACTGCATAGTTACAAAAAAAAAAACGATAAGAGAAATGGTTAGTTTTAGTACCAATTGGAAGAATGGTGTATCCACAGATGAAACGAGTTGGTCTGCCGGCTGTCAGTGGTTGTATTTCAGAGCTATCATCGTTCACGTAAGTCGCTTATTTGAGGAAAAAGTCTAAAAAAACATTGAAAAGCGGGAAAATAGGCGAATTTTTCTAGTTCATGCCAGCCGCTGTCGTATCTGCGTATGTTTGACCCAACCTCAAACTTGCGCCGCGCACCACCGCACTGTGGGGAAAAAAATCGCCTCTAGAGAAAAAGGTTTTCTTCAGAAAATCTACGTCGATTTTGGTAAAAACTGATTATGTATTTCATTTTTGATCTTAATAAGAAGACTTTTTATTAATACTAATGCTAACATTGCATTCTTTTAATAGGTACTAAAACTGACCATTTCTCTTACCGTTTTTTTTCGTAACTAAGCAGTGACTTTCGCGCCTCATAGCTCTGAAATGCAACCACTGACAGCCGGCAGACCAACTTGTTTCACATGCGGAGATGCCATACTTTGAATATGTACTAAAACTAACCATTTCTCTGATAATTTTTTTTTCAACAATGAAGCCCCTTCCAGGCCCTAGGTATAGCTCGAAGTGGCAACCACTGAAGGCCGGCAGACCAACTTGTTTCTCCTGTGGAAACACCATTCTTTCAAAAAGAACTAAAACTGACCATTTCTTTTACCGTTTTATTTCGTAACTATGCAGTGACTTTCGCGCCTTATAGCTCTGAAATGCAACCACCGACAGCCGGCAGACCAACTTGTTTCACATGCGGAGATACCATACTTTGAATATGTACTAAAACTTACCATTCCTCAGATCGTTTTCTATTTTTTGCAACAATGAAGCTCCTTCTAGCCTTTATAGCTCAAAGTGGCAACCGCTGACAGCCGGCAGACCAACTTGTTTCACATACGGAGATGCCATACTTTGAATATATACTAAAACTAACCATTCCTCGGATCGTTTTCTATTTTTTGCAACAATGAAGCTCCTTCTAGCCTTTATAGCTCAAAGTGGCAACCACTGACAGCCGGCAGACCAACTTGTTTCACATACGGAGATGCCATACTTTGAATATGTACTAAAACTAACCATTTCTCTAAGCATTTTTTTTCGCAACAATGAAGCCCCTTCCAGGCCCTAGGTATAGCTCGAAGTGGCAACCACTGAAGGCCGGCAGACCAACTTGTTTCACCTGTGGAGACACCATTCTTTCAATAAGTACTAAAACGGACCATTTCATTTACCGTTTTTTTTCGTAACTATGCAGTGACTTTCGCGCCTCATAGCTCTGAAATGCAACCACTGACAGCCGGCAGACCAACTTGTTTCACATGCGGAGACACCATACTTTGAATATGTAATAAAACTAACCATTCCTCAGATCGTTTTCTATTTTTTGCAACAATGAAGCTCCTTCCAGGCCCTAGGTATAGCTCAAAGTGGCAACCACTGACAGCCGGCGGACCAACTTGTTTCACATGCGGAGATGCCATTCTTTGAATATATACTAAAACTAACCATTCCTCGGATCGTTTTCTATTTTTTGCAACAATGAAGCTCCTTCTAGCCTTTATAGCTCAAAATGGCAACCACTGACAGCCGGCAGACCAACTTTTTTCACATACGGAGATGCCATACTTTGAATATATACTAAAACTAACCATTTCTCTGATCGTTTTTTTTTTCGCTACAATGAAGTCCCTTTCAGCCCCTATAGCTCAAAGTGGCAACCATTGACAGCCGGCAGACCAACTTGTTTCACATGCGGAGATCCCATACTTTGAATATGTACTAAAACTAACCATTTCTCTGAGCATTTTTTTTCGCAACAATGATTCCAGGCTCTAGAGCTCGAAGTGGTAACCACTGAAAGCCGGCAGACAGACTTGTTAACCTGTGGAGACACCATTCTTCCAATAGGTACTAAAACTGACCATTTCTCTTACGTTTTTTTTTTTCGTAACTATGCAGTAACTTTCGCGCCTCATAGTTCTGTAATGCAACCACTGATAGCCGGCAGACCAACTTGTTTCACATGCGGAGATGCCATACTTTGAATATGTACTAAAACTAACCATTTCTCAGATCGTTTTCTATTTTTTGCAACAATGAAGCTCCTTCCAGGCCCTAGGTATAGCTCAAAGTGGCAACCACTGGCAGCCGGCGGATCAACTTGTTTCACATGCGGAGATGCCATAATTTGAATATATACTAAAACTGACCATTTGAACACCCACAGGTGAAACAAGTTGGTCTGCCGGCTCTCAGTGGTTGCCACTTCGAGCTTGTTGCGAAAAAAAAATGATCAGAGAAATTGTTAGATTTATTACATGTTCAAAGTATGGCATCTCCGCAAGTGAAACAAGTTGGTCTGCCGGCTGTCAGTGGTCGCATTTCAGAGCGATGATGCGCGAAAGTCACTGCATAGTTACGAAATAAAACGGTAAAAGAAATGGTCAGTTTTAGTACCTATTGAAAGAATGGTGTCTCTACAGGTGAAACAAGTTGGTCTGCCGGCCTTCAGTGTTTGCCACTTCGAGCTATACCTAGGGCCTAAAAAATTGCCTTGAGAAAATGGCCTTCATTGTTGCAAAAAAAAAATTATCAGAGAAATGGTTAGTTTTAGTACATATTCAAACTATGGCATCTCCGCATGCGAAACAAGTAGATCTGCCGGCTGTCAGTGGTTGCATTTCAGAGCGATGATGCGCGAAAGTCACTGCATATATACGAAAAAAACGGTTAGAGAAATGGTCAGTTTTAGTACTTATTGAAAGAATGCAATGTTAGCAAAAATAGTATTAATAAAGTCTTCTTATTAAGATCAAAAATGAAATACATAATCAGTTTTTACCAAAATCTACGTAGATTTTTTGAAGAAAACCTTTTTTTCTCTAGAGGCGATTTTTTTCCCCACAGTGCGGTGGTGCGCGGCGCAAGTTTGAGGTTGGGTCAAACATACGCAGATACGACAGCGGCTGGCATGAACTAGAAAAATTCGCCTATTTTCCCGCTTTTCAATGTTTTTTTTAGACTTTTTCCTTAAATAAGCGACTTACGTGAACGATGATAGCTCTGAAATACAACCACTGACAGCCGGCAGACCAACTCGTTTCATCTGTGGATACACCATTCTTCCAATTGGTACTAAAACTAACCATTTCTCTTATCGTTTTTTTTTTTGTAACTATGCAGTGACTTGCGCGCCTCATAGCTCTGAAATGCAACCACTGACACCTGGCAGACCAACTTGTTTCACATGCGGAGATGCCATACTTTGAATATGTACTAAAACTAACCATTTCTCAGATCGTTTTTTTTACGCAACAATGAAGCACCTTCCAGGCCCTATAGCTCGAAGAAGCTACCACTGAGAGCCGGCAGACCAACATCATTCACATTAGGGGACTACTCTACAACCCATAAAAGCAAGTCTATCCGTTTCCCTGATCGTTACGAAAATTCCCGTGACCGCTTAGACTAATTTTCTTGACGCTCCAAAGTAGACGTTGACTCTTCACTAGCCAAAATTTTAGATACTTCTGGAACGATTACATTTTGCTGTGATTTCAATTTGTCACTGCTAACGCTACTGAAAAAACAAATTTGTTATTGCTGAATGTTAAATTAACATATTATATAAGTGAAAAATAAAATGTTATACATATTACTACTGACGATTATACACGAGTATGTAGAAATCTTAGTAATTCACCCTGAATATTGGTACTGTATTTTTGAATATTATATTAACTCGTGAATATCAAAACTTTTGCAATTGTAATATTATTTTATTAAATGGGATTATTTACAAACATTATCTGTACATATTGTGTAAAATGCCTTTAAAAAATTTATAATCTAGATACAGTAAAATGTAAATTAGCTCCTAGACTATTTTAGTAAGTATGTTATTTTTCGTAAGAATTAAAATACATAGATTATACTTACTTTGGAGTTAGATCAGATTTTTCTATTTTCATTATATTTTGATCACTTTCTTTCAACCCAAGTTTCTTTTTATTCCTAAAAAAGAAAAAAATATAATATCAATAATTAATTATTAATAAAAAAAAAACCAAAAAGACCACTGGACAAATACTTAGTAGTTCGTAAAAAAGGCTCCCTGCAAAGGTATTTATAGAAATATCTACACAGACAGACAGTGTGATCAATGATAGATAAGGTTTTAGTTCGCGTTAGAGTTGAGCCAAGTGTACTATGAGGTGTGTGTATATTCTTTGGTTGAGCACCGTTTCGTTTAGATACCTACATAAATTTATTGCAAGCCAATTTAATTCTTATAGCTCTTGGCATACGATTCATATTACACAAAACAAAACCATGTGCGTTATCACCGTTCGCTCGCGAATAGGTAGGTACCTACTGATTTTATGGATTTACCACTGCGCACGGTCGTCGCGCGTAAGTATGTTTTCGATACCTATACGCGGAGTGACACCCTGGCAGGACTCGAACCTGTGTTGAATTTAGTTTGAAATGGACTCAATGAACAGATATTACTGATTTTGATTGTAGAGATAGAGTAGAGATTGTACTTACTTTTTTGGAGTAAGCTCAGATTTTTTATTTTTGTCCAGATTTATTACATTTTCATCTATTTCTTCCAAACAAAGTTTCTTTTTCTTCCTAAAAAAACAATACACTTATATAATATCAATAATTAATTATCAATAAAAAAAAGGAAAAAAAATCCAATGCCTGCCGCGGGACTCGAACCTGTGACGATAGAATGATACTGATTCGAAGAACAGGCAGAAACCAACCCCACCAAACAGTACTATGTTAGAGCTGACAAATTAGTGATATATATTTGATGCGGTAGGTAAGTAAAACATAATAAATTGTGCATAATAAAGATCACAAATATAATTGCAAAATAAATTTTAATAATGATGTAGTGTTACTTACGCTGCTTCTTGACATTTTCGTATTTTTTCTAAATAAAATCGCTTCCTTTTTGTGGGTCTAGGCATTTTGGTAAATATTTACAGAATTCAGGCACAAAAATTGTTCTATAACTATTTTTTACACTACGATAATATCAAAGCTAAATACGTCCTTTCGTAGAAAGAAAAATAATCACAAAAAACATTGAATTCACCAAGGGTGTTATCAAAAATATGCACATAAAAGAAGCCGAAATCACAATGCGTGTCCTCAAGTGTCCTGTCACAATGTTATTAAAATTACAAACAATATGTGTCCTGTCACTAAAAAGCACTCTCAAACATAATAATAATTAAAAACAACTAAAAAATATAACGAAAGGTGCGTGTCGCGTTCGCGCGTGCGGCAACAAGAAGCACAGCCTCCTCGTGCCAAGGCTGTCAGCCGTCTGCCGCCCGACCCCCGCTAGGTCACCCGCTAACCTTTTTTACTAAAACCATTTATTTTTGAAAAACTACGCATTTGAACGAAATTTTCAAAGAACAGTTTTAAAGTAAAGATGATTCACAATTTTTTGAGAATAAGTACATAGCCATATATCGTAAACTTAGGAAACTATAGGCATGTTTAGCGCAAAATATACGTTTACAATTTTACTGTTTCTTCATAAACTATGACGTTTACAATAATTTTGACGAACAAAAATGAAGATGAATAAGTGATGAACTACATATATTTTTTTTAGATTTTTATGTTAAGTTTAAGGAAAGCTATAAGCAATCAAATACACGACGTTAGCGTATGGGACTGCCTTAATTTGAAGTGCTTAATATCGTGCATTCCTCTTTATTACCTCTATTCAAACAACTAGATTAGATACGTATTAAGTAGTAGTTATTAAATACCTATGGAAGATAATGAAATGATAACAATCTGGTTTCAGAGCGATATTATCACTAATATCACATCACATTACCTAGTCATTTTAATAAAATGTTTGCCAAAACCAAATTCCCATACTGTAACAGTATTATTAATATTTACAAGCATGTTAAAAATTGTAGAACTAGTAGTTTTAATGCTGTCTCAATATAAAAGAACTTTTTTTTTTACACAATTTTGCTCTGAAATTTTATATGATGGGGGAAATTTAAACCTATATTCCACACAGAGATAGATATATCAAAAAAACCTAGTAGTTTTGAGGGTACAAAAATATGTAGTTTAAACTAGTGTTATTAGGAAAGCCGACCCCAATTAAAATAGGAAAAAGGCAGAAGAAGAAGAAGAAAGTGGCGCCCTCATTCGGTATGATTTGTCTGACCCTACGTTCCACTAGCGCCAGTAAAAGAAAAACAGATAACTAAAAATTAAAAGTTAATTATTATGACAGCGCTGATCTGCTGAGTGAGCCATCTAAAATCTAAACATTTATGTGATATAACCCCCGGTTTCTGAAACGCAAATCAACGAAAAATAATCGGTCATTAATTCGAGATCTGACATTTGTAACAACAAATCGATGACACACTGTCACTAGGCTTGTTCAGAAACCCAAACTGCTTTTAAATAGAGATTATCAACTTAAATTGCTACGTCATTTTTTCATTGATTTGCGTTTCAGAAACCGGGTGTTAACCATTTCCTTTTTTTTACAGGAAAATTCACATTCCTCACTCAAATGCTGTTCCAGAGTGTGCCGCCTAGCAAGAGCCAAGACTGAACGTTTCTGCTCGATTTTATAAATTCTGATGTAAATATACAAGTGACAGTACAATGTACAAGCTAATCGTGAAATATAAGTAAAGAATTGACATCACAAATGTTTTATTTATAACTAGCCGCGCCCCGGGGCTTCGTTCCCATGGGAATTTCGGGATAAAAAGTACCCTATGTGCTATTCCCGGTATTTTTCTACCTGTATACCTAATTTCATCGAAATCCGTTCAGTAGATTTTGCGTGATTAAGTATCAAACATCCTCACAAATTCACATCCAAACTTTCGCATTTATAATATTATAAATGCGATAGTAGGATATAAACTAGCTTTTTTAGCTCGCGTGAATTTCCCACGGGAACAGTGCTTTTTCCTGATGACAGGTAACCTATGTCCTCAGTACTTAACTATGAGTATGCGAAATTTCAGGATAATTGGTTCAGTAGTTAAAGCGTGATAACAAACTCACTTTCGCATTTATAATATTAGGATAGACAACTCTCAACAGCCCGTACTTATGTTAGATGAGCACCACCTCTTAGGGCAAAGTTAGTATTTTTGGTTGTAATGTTTATAGAGAGATTTTGAAAACTTTGGGCCTCCAAAAAACTGGGTGTCCTAGGCAGTGCAAGGCGGTATTTCACCTCGGCGCATCGCCTTCAGCTATACAAGGCACAAGTTAGGCCGCATATGGAATATTGTTCCCATCTGTGGGCTGGGGCACCTCAATACCAACTTATCCCTTTTGACCGCGTTCAACGTCGTGCGATTCGCATCGTCGATGACGAGACTCTCGTCAGCCGTCTCGATCCTCTAGCTCTGCATAGGGATGTCGCATCCTTGTGCATTCTTTACCGAATCTATCATGGGGAATGCTCTATGAGGAATTGTTCGACGTAATACCTACCGCAGGATTTCACTACCGTACCAGCCGTCACAGGTTGAAGTTTCATCCATACCATCTGGATGACTGGCTGTCAACCACCATACGTTTTAAAAGACACTTCTTGCCACGTACGACCAAACTGTGGAACCAACTTCCTGCGGCCGTGTTCCCGAACCGATACGACATTGGAACCTTCAAAAAACGAGTCTACATCTTAAGACGAGGTCCAACCTGAGCTGCAAAAAACAAAATTCATTTCATATGCGCTTAACCGCGCCGTGTGCGCGTTGCAATAATGATTTTTGCACAACACAATGTTCTACTTTCGTTGGCAGGATCGAACAGATTTTGTACCGATTTAGCAACTATTTCTCAAATATCTTTAAAAATATTAGTCTAAAAACAAAAGTGCTCGTTTAAAACTTTAATATAGTATATATATTAACTAATTATATAAAAATATATATATGTTATCGCTGAAAATTGTAAGTTCCATGACTTGAAAGCTGAAATTTTTGAAAATTTTCGGTGCTTTTATGAATTAATTAAGCCGAAAATATGAATTTTTATTAAAAAGTACACGATTGAAACCTTAATAAACATCAAAATCCTGTATTATTTTTCCACTTCGTAATTAAACTCTAATGAAAATTTCTTCATGAAAAATTACAGTTTTTTTCGAATGTGTGCTACGACATGGCCTTAAAAGGCCGGCAACACTCTTGTGATACCCCTGGCCCTTGATTCTACAAATTACAAACGTAGATGTCGTGCTTCAGTTGTGTCTCAAATGCCAAAGAAATCGTAATAAAACATAGAAGTCTTACAGAGATCTTGTCACTTTATTTCAATTTCTGGCTCTTGACACACAATTGAGACACAATATCGACGTTTGTAATTAGTGGAATCGGCCCCCTGGTGTTGCAGTAGTCCATGGGCAGCGGTGATTGCTTACCATCTGGTGACCCGCTTGCTCGTTTGACGCCCTATGTTATAAAAAAAAAAAACTCCATATTGTTCCTATCTTCTACCTACATATGCCTTTTCACTGGTCAATCCACAGAATTTTTTTTAAAGAGTATCGTCGAATCATTTACTAGAATTACTTATGAAGTCGGTTAATATTTTTTGTTCTATTTTCTAATAGTCTGTAGTCTATGTTTGTATTTTATTCCTTGTCCGACCAGAAAAATTAAAAAAAAAGCAATTCGAAAAGTGTTGCCAATTAATAAATTTGAATATTTCTATTTATGCAATTTCTTTTTTAGACAATCTTTCTTCAATACATTCTAGCCATTCTAAATAATATAAAATAATATTTTATACAAAAACATCGATTTATAGAAAAACTAAGACCATCTTTTCTACATCAATGATACAAAATTACTCAGCAAACTTGTGTTCAAGAAAAATTAAATAACATTTTTTTAAATGGCAATATATAATATAGTAACTTTTTTATAAAATTACATGGCAACATCAAAATGAAACAAATTTTGTTTTAGTTTATTGAATTATTGTGTGCTTGTTTCTAAGAGGAATATAATTTTAAATATAGGTGCTAGCTGCAGAAATCGACGTTTATTTGGTGGAACTCAATCATGGCTTATAATTACGTGGTTACGGCTCAAAAGCCGACTGCGGTGACAGCCTGTATTACAGGTAATTTGAGAAATTTCAAGGTGCAGAGGTTATACGTAAAATGAAAAAAGAATGATACACCTTATGTCTTGATTTCTTCTGCAAAAATACATCATTCTAGACATATAAGTATTGCATAGATGCTATTCACCTTATCCAATATTCAACACAACACTTATATGGCAGTCGTAATATCATCAACTTGCGCCGTCGCGACCGTCGTCGGCGGCGGCAGCGACGGTCGATCGTCGATACCTATGTTTTATGCCCCATATTCACACCATTTCTTGCAATTTACATTATGATTATTATAAATAATATACTCATAATATTGTTACTTCGTTTTCTAAGTCTAACCAAAAATAGTAGGTAATTTAGGTTGCACCACAGTTTGTAAATCTACATTCATGATGTTCTTTTCCAAATTTCATGCCTGCCCATTATTATTATTGTTTTTGTAATGTAATTTTGATCTGTTTATTTATTTTTTTGAGCATATTTAAAGTCTACTTGCTAATCAGTTTGATAATAATCATTATTGTGGTTAGAAATCTGCGCTTCTCAAGGTGTGTTCTATATTATTAAGGCTAAAGAAGATGCCAAGGCCAGTATTGGTATTGGAATGACTTATGTTTTTTTTTAACCTTTATTGTCCCACTGCTGGGCAAAGGTCTTATTATCTATATGTTTCATAAAAAAAGAAAAAATATACCATATCCAACAGCCATCCCATATTGTGTATTTAAGAATATAATGCATTTATTTCAAATAGCCTTCATTTTGACCTAGGCTAGCATCTAGTATCTTGTGTTTTCTGCATGGCCTACATTCCTCACACAGAAAGGGCCCAATGGATAGGCATAAATACTTAAAGATATCAAAGTACTCTTATATAGAAATTAGATATGGTGAAAAAATTCCATGAGGGCAGGACTTGAACTCGTGACCAGGACTTTATATGACTTGCATCTGAGATGCACAAAAATCCAAAAATAAATACTAAAAGATTCCTTGAAGGAAATGTTAATGAGGTCTATAAATAAATGCACTGCATCCACAGGCAACCTAACTTCACCGACGGATCTAAACTTGTTGGTTGCAAAGCAATCACGTCTGGAGATGTACCTTGTAACTCCTGAAGGACTACGTCCTATGAAAGAAGTTGGTCTCTATGGCAGAGTGGCCAAAATGAAACTATTTAGGCCTCCTGTGAGTATATCATCAAAACAATATAAAATTAAGTTGCTTCTTGTGTCTTTAAGCTTCTTATATGAGATTAGATGAGATACCACTGAATTTGTTAAAATTTTCACAATCATCTAGGTAATTTTTCAAGATGGTTTATAGGTATAACACATGGGTGTTATTAATTTAGTGAAGAATTCATTTTTCACACTACCCCTAGTTATGTAAATGAATAAAGTACCTATGATGGTTTTAATTATTTTTTTTAAACAGTGTTTATGTTGCTTTTATATTCTCTATTAATTCATTTCAGTATGAGAAAAAGGATTTGGTATTCATCCTTACTGCTCGATATAATGCCATGATTTTGGAATGGAGGACAGGAGCCAATGGGGAGTTAGAAGTGGTCACACGGGCTCATGGGAATGTGTCAGACCGTATTGGTAAACCTTCAGAGAACGGGATCCTTATGGTCATTGACCCACAAGCTAGAGTCATAGGCTTGAGACTGTACGATGGGTTGTTAAAAATTATACCTTTGGATAAAGATTCAACAGAATTAAAGGCAGCCAGTCTAAGGTAAGACTTCATTTTGAAATCTGGTCAAAACGTTTCTTGCTCATAGTATAGTGTCAAAAAATTACAATAGTACTATTATTTTTAGCCTTTAATTGTGACTTTTGTCTGACTTTATGATTTTGTGATTTTTATTACATTTGTTTTCAGGTTAGATGAACTAGCGGTGTATGATTTAGAATTTTTGCATGGATGTTGCAATCCAACCTTAATTTTAATTCACCAAGATTTAAACGGGAGACATATTAAGGTAACATCTTTACCGCCTATTTCTGTAGCCTACAAATTACCTTATTATTGTTATCCATTTGTGAACCAAATGCACTATGCATATATATTTTGAAAAGTGTTTGAGCTTACTTCCTTACTGATCCAAACATTTTCTAAGCCACATAAATAATATTTCAGACACACGAAATAAACTTAAGAGAAAGAGAATTCATGAAAATTCCTTGGAAACAAGATAATGTTGAGACAGAAGCATCTATACTGATCCCTGTACCCAGTCCTATTGGTAAGTACAGTATCTTCATACATCATGCACTCAATTTGCACATTACCACTTTCAACCATACAGAACATATTGATATCAGGATGAAGACATCTTCTGTTCTCTTTTTAGGCGGAGCTATTGTGATAGGTCAAGAGTCCATAGTGTATCATGATGGTCAAAGTTACGTGGCTGTAGCACCTCCGCAAATAAAGGTTGGTGTTTGTACAAATTCTTCACTATGTTGCATTGTCTATTTTAATGTTACTATTTAATTTTTGGGGATGCCAACGCAAGCACCAGAATGGTGATCAGTCCTCTCATACTTGAAGGATGTGGCCCTATGGGGGAATCGGGGGAATCAGACTTCAAATCCTAAGTTGTGGGAACATTTCACCCAGTTTCCCTATTTGAATGTTAAATGCTAAAAAGTATCTAAAAATACATTTCAATTAAAGTCATTATTTTAAAAAATAAAACTGCATTCAAGATTTCTTAAATGGCTTTGCACGCCGAGTGCGTTTGCACGTCGCGCATGTTTGCAAACTACGTGTGTGCACTACACACTGCGCGTGATTGCATGTCTGTATTGAAAAATATGAGCAGCCTGCAAATCTGCTCACACTCGGCGGTTTCATATTAGGCTTGCGACTCTTAGAGATCTTGTCTTTCTTCATGTTATCCGTTGTGCCATTCTAGTCAACGCCAATAGTATGCTACTGCCGCGTGGACACTCGCGGGCTGCGGTACCTGCTGGGGGACGCGGCGGGCAGGCTGTTCATGTTGCTGCTGGAGCTGCAGGAGAAGATGGACGGCACGCAGGCCATCAAGGACCTGTTTGTGGAGCTGTTGGGTGAGCTCTATCAGATGTGTGTACAGTCACCACACCACCGACAGTGTGCTACTGCCGCGTGACACTTGCAGGCTGCGGTACCTGCTGGGGGACGCGGCGGGCAGGCTGTTCATGTTGCTGCTGGAGCTGCAGGAGAAGATGGACGGCACGCAGGCCATCAAGGACCTGTTTGTGGAGCTGTTGGGTGAGCTCTATCAGATGTGTGTACAGTCACCACACCACCGACAGTGTGCTACTGCCGCGTGACACTTGCAGGCTGCGGTACCTGCTGGGGGACGCGGCGGGCAGGCTGTTCATGTTGCTGCTGGAGCTGCAGGAGAAGATGGACGGCACGCAGGCCATCAAGGACCTGTTTGTGGAGCTGTTGGGTGAGCTCTATCAGATGTGTGTACAGTCACCACACCACCGACAGTGTGCTACTGCCGCGTGACACTTGCAGGCTGCGGTACCTGCTGGGGGACGCGGCGGGCAGGCTGTTCATGTTGCTGCTGGAGCTGCAGGAGAAGATGGACGGCACGCAGGCCATCAAGGACCTGTTTGTGGAGCTGTTGGGTGAGCTCTATCAGATGTGTGTACAGTCACCACACCACCGACAGTGTGCTACTGCCGCGTGACACTTGCAGGCTGCGGTACCTGCTGGGGGACGCGGCGGGCAGGCTGTTCATGTTGCTGCTGGAGCTGCAGGAGAAGATGGACGGCACGCAGGCCATCAAGGACCTGTTTGTGGAGCTGTTGGGTGAGCTCTATCAGATGTGTGTACAGTCACCACACCACCGACAGTGTGCTACTGCCGCGTGACACTTGCAGGCTGCGGTACCTGCTGGGGGACGCGGCGGGCAGGCTGTTCATGTTGCTGCTGGAGCTGCAGGAGAAGATGGACGGCACGCAGGCCATCAAGGACCTGTTTGTGGAGCTGTTGGGTGAGCTCTATCAGATGTGTGTACAGTCACCACACCACCGACAGTGTGCTACTGCCGCGTGACACTTGCAGGCTGCGGTACCTGCTGGGGGACGCGGCGGGCAGGCTGTTCATGTTGCTGCTGGAGCTGCAGGAGAAGATGGACGGCACGCAGGCCATCAAGGACCTGTTTGTGGAGCTGTTGGGTGAGCTCTATCAGATGTGTGTACAGTCACCACACCACCGACAGTGTGCTACTGCCGCGTGACACTTGCAGGCTGCGGTACCTGCTGGGGGACGCGGCGGGCAGGCTGTTCATGTTGCTGCTGGAGCTGCAGGAGAAGATGGACGGCACGCAGGCCATCAAGGACCTGTTTGTGGAGCTGTTGGGTGAGCTCTATCAGATGTGTGTACAGTCACCACACCACCGACAGTGTGCTACTGCCGCGTGACACTTGCAGGCTGCGGTACCTGCTGGGGGACGCGGCGGGCAGGCTGTTCATGTTGCTGCTGGAGCTGCAGGAGAAGATGGACGGCACGCAGGCCATCAAGGACCTGTTTGTGGAGCTGTTGGGTGAGCTCTATCAGATGTGTGTACAGTCACCACACCACCGACAGTGTGCTACTGCCGCGTGACACTTGCAGGCTGCGGTACCTGCTGGGGGACGCGGCGGGCAGGCTGTTCATGTTGCTGCTGGAGCTGCAGGAGAAGATGGACGGCACGCAGGCCATCAAGGACCTGTTTGTGGAGCTGTTGGGTGAGCTCTATCAGATGTGTGTACAGTCACCACACCACCGACAGTGTGCTACTGCCGCGTGACACTTGCAGGCTGCGGTACCTGCTGGGGGACGCGGCGGGCAGGCTGTTCATGTTGCTGCTGGAGCTGCAGGAGAAGATGGACGGCACGCAGGCCATCAAGGACCTGTTTGTGGAGCTGTTGGGTGAGCTCTATCAGATGTGTGTACAGTCACCACACCACCGACAGTGTGCTACTGCCGCGTGACACTTGCAGGCTGCGGTACCTGCTGGGGGACGCGGCGGGCAGGCTGTTCATGTTGCTGCTGGAGCTGCAGGAGAAGATGGACGGCACGCAGGCCATCAAGGACCTGTTTGTGGAGCTGTTGGGTGAGCTCTATCAGATGTGTGTACAGTCACCACACCACCGACAGTGTGCTACTGCCGCGTGACACTTGCAGGCTGCGGTACCTGCTGGGGGACGCGGCGGGCAGGCTGTTCATGTTGCTGCTGGAGCTGCAGGAGAAGATGGACGGCACGCAGGCCATCAAGGACCTGTTTGTGGAGCTGTTGGGTGAGCTCTATCAGATGTGTGTACAGTCACCACACCACCGACAGTGTGCTACTGCCGCGTGACACTTGCAGGCTGCGGTACCTGCTGGGGGACGCGGCGGGCAGGCTGTTCATGTTGCTGCTGGAGCTGCAGGAGAAGATGGACGGCACGCAGGCCATCAAGGACCTGTTTGTGGAGCTGTTGGGTGAGCTCTATCAGATGTGTGTACAGTCACCACACCACCGACAGTGTGCTACTGCCGCGTGACACTTGCAGGCTGCGGTACCTGCTGGGGGACGCGGCGGGCAGGCTGTTCATGTTGCTGCTGGAGCTGCAGGAGAAGATGGACGGCACGCAGGCCATCAAGGACCTGTTTGTGGAGCTGTTGGGTGAGCTCTATCAGATGTGTGTACAGTCACCACACCACCGACAGTGTGCTACTGCCGCGTGACACTTGCAGGCTGCGGTACCTGCTGGGGGACGCGGCGGGCAGGCTGTTCATGTTGCTGCTGGAGCTGCAGGAGAAGATGGACGGCACGCAGGCCATCAAGGACCTGTTTGTGGAGCTGTTGGGTGAGCTCTATCAGATGTGTGTACAGTCACCACACCACCGACAGTGTGCTACTGCCGCGTGACACTTGCAGGCTGCGGTACCTGCTGGGGGACGCGGCGGGCAGGCTGTTCATGTTGCTGCTGGAGCTGCAGGAGAAGATGGACGGCACGCAGGCCATCAAGGACCTGTTTGTGGAGCTGTTGGGTGAGCTCTATCAGATGTGTGTACAGTCACCACACCACCGACAGTGTGCTACTGCCGCGTGACACTTGCAGGCTGCGGTACCTGCTGGGGGACGCGGCGGGCAGGCTGTTCATGTTGCTGCTGGAGCTGCAGGAGAAGATGGACGGCACGCAGGCCATCAAGGACCTGTTTGTGGAGCTGTTGGGTGAGCTCTATCAGATGTGTGTACAGTCACCACACCACCGACAGTGTGCTACTGCCGCGTGACACTTGCAGGCTGCGGTACCTGCTGGGGGACGCGGCGGGCAGGCTGTTCATGTTGCTGCTGGAGCTGCAGGAGAAGATGGACGGCACGCAGGCCATCAAGGACCTGTTTGTGGAGCTGTTGGGTGAGCTCTATCAGATGTGTGTACAGTCACCACACCACCGACAGTGTGCTACTGCCGCGTGACACTTGCAGGCTGCGGTACCTGCTGGGGGACGCGGCGGGCAGGCTGTTCATGTTGCTGCTGGAGCTGCAGGAGAAGATGGACGGCACGCAGGCCATCAAGGACCTGTTTGTGGAGCTGTTGGGTGAGCTCTATCAGATGTGTGTACAGTCACCACACCACCGACAGTGTGCTACTGCCGCGTGACACTTGCAGGCTGCGGTACCTGCTGGGGGACGCGGCGGGCAGGCTGTTCATGTTGCTGCTGGAGCTGCAGGAGAAGATGGACGGCACGCAGGCCATCAAGGACCTGTTTGTGGAGCTGTTGGGTGAGCTCTATCAGATGTGTGTACAGTCACCACACCACCGACAGTGTGCTACTGCCGCGTGACACTTGCAGGCTGCGGTACCTGCTGGGGGACGCGGCGGGCAGGCTGTTCATGTTGCTGCTGGAGCTGCAGGAGAAGATGGACGGCACGCAGGCCATCAAGGACCTGTTTGTGGAGCTGTTGGGTGAGCTCTATCAGATGTGTGTACAGTCACCACACCACCGACAGTGTGCTACTGCCGCGTGACACTTGCAGGCTGCGGTACCTGTGGGCGAAAGTTTCAGCTTATATTGGCCGAAAACAGGTTTCAAGTCTGACTGAGGTCAACATTATGTTGAGCAAACCATTGTCAAAAGAGGCTTTATTTATATACTTATTCTGGAGAGTTGTGATGGCTCAAAGATAATTTGTAAACTCGGGAAGTTTAGTCGCATCACACGACTGAAGCCGCAACAAAAAAAGATGTAAAAATAAGTTTGGCTTAAACCGTAACCTAACAAAAAGTATCATTTATGGTCACGTGATTTATATCTTAATATGTTATAAACAAACATCTAAGCTGTTGCATTTATAATCTTTGCTAGATTAGTAATATTTATTACATACATACTTGTACATACATTTTTTTTTATAGAATAGTAGACAAACGAGCATGCGGGTTGCCTGATGGTAAGCAATCACCAATGACCCTAAGAAGGTCACTGATGCGTTGCCGACTTATCATACATATTAACACGCCTTTCCCGTAATATTTATTAATTTATTTATATCCCAAATTAAATTAAAATTGTATTTTCCGCCAGGTGACATCCCAATACCAGAATGCATGACATACCTTGACAATGGGGTAGTCTTCATCGGTTCCCGTCTCGGTGACTCAGCGTTGGTCCGTCTGTCCTGTAGTCGGGACGAAGCCAGTCAATACGTGCAATCTATGGAGAGTTTCACGAGCCTGGCGCCTATTGTGGACATGTGTGTGGTCGATTTGGAGAGACAGGGACAGAATCAGCTCATCACTTGCTCGGGTTAGTATCATCATAAACTCTAAATACTTGGGCGTCCCTTTTAAGACTTCCATATAGACCGGAAAAAAGCAGCTTGTTCTAGCTTTTTCTAAGACTTAACTTGCTTATTCTTCATAAAAAATACGTTAAAATTAGCAATTTGTCGGTTGAAAAAATAAAGTCAGGACGTCAACAAATTCTGCCTCATTAAATTTTAACGAAATGTCTCATGTGCATTTTTGGTGTAAAATTCACATGAGCAAAGCATAAGCAAGGTATTTATTAATCCTATAACATAAGAATATAAAAAGCCCCTTTGGAATATTAGGTGACCAAGACTGTTTCATGAGTTTCTTTCGACATTTCTTCTCAGCAGTGGTCGTTCCGAAATGCTTGTAGTTTGTAGCTTTGAGACTTATTTTGACTACTGGACGGATTTCGATAAATTTGGTATACGGGTAGAAAAATACCGGGAATAGCATATAGGGTACTTTTTATCGCTACATTCTGTCCTCGGGAGCGATTGTGCCCCAGGGCGTGGCTAGTCTTTAATAAAAAGAAAAATAAAGTATTTTTAGATTTTTGACCAATTTTAATTTTCAGGTGCCTTCAAAATGGGTTCGCTCCGCATAATCCGCAACGGCATCGGCATCCAAGAGCAGGCCTCCATCGACCTGGCCGGCATCAAGGGCATGTGGGCGCTCAGCGGGCAGCCGGGGAACTCGCAGCACGATACTCTAGTGGTGGCCTTCGTCGGACAAACCAGGTGAGTCTCAATGGGTTCCCTCTACATAATCCGCAACGGCATCGGATCAGGAGCAGGCCTCCATCGACCTGGCCGGCATCAAGGGCATGTGGGCGCTCAGCGGGCAGCCGGGGAACTCGCAGCACGATACTCTAGTGGTGGCCTTCGTCGGACAAACCAGGTGAGTCTCAATGGGTTCCCTCTACATAATCCGCAACGGCATCGGATCAGGAGCAGGCCTCCATCGACCTGGCCGGCATCAAGGGCATGTGGGCGCTCAGCGGGCAGCCGGGGAACTCGCAGCACGATACTCTAGTGGTGGCCTTCGTCGGACAAACCAGGTGAGTCTCAATGGGTTCCCTCTACATAATCCGCAACGGCATCGGATCAGGAGCAGGCCTCCATCGACCTGGCCGGCATCAAGGGCATGTGGGCGCTCAGCGGGCAGCCGGGGAACTCGCAGCACGATACTCTAGTGGTGGCCTTCGTCGGACAAACCAGGTGAGTCTCAATGGGTTCCCTCTACATAATCCGCAACGGCATCGGATCAGGAGCAGGCCTCCATCGACCTGGCCGGCATCAAGGGCATGTGGGCGCTCAGCGGGCAGCCGGGGAACTCGCAGCACGATACTCTAGTGGTGGCCTTCGTCGGACAAACCAGGTGAGTCTCAATGGGTTCCCTCTACATAATCCGCAACGGCATCGGATCAGGAGCAGGCCTCCATCGACCTGGCCGGCATCAAGGGCATGTGGGCGCTCAGCGGGCAGCCGGGGAACTCGCAGCACGATACTCTAGTGGTGGCCTTCGTCGGACAAACCAGGTGAGTCTCAATGGGTTCCCTCTACATAATCCGCAACGGCATCGGATCAGGAGCAGGCCTCCATCGACCTGGCCGGCATCAAGGGCATGTGGGCGCTCAGCGGGCAGCCGGGGAACTCGCAGCACGATACTCTAGTGGTGGCCTTCGTCGGACAAACCAGGTGAGTCTCAATGGGTTCCCTCTACATAATCCGCAACGGCATCGGATCAGGAGCAGGCCTCCATCGACCTGGCCGGCATCAAGGGCATGTGGGCGCTCAGCGGGCAGCCGGGGAACTCGCAGCACGATACTCTAGTGGTGGCCTTCGTCGGACAAACCAGGTGAGTCTCAATGGGTTCCCTCTACATAATCCGCAACGGCATCGGATCAGGAGCAGGCCTCCATCGACCTGGCCGGCATCAAGGGCATGTGGGCGCTCAGCGGGCAGCCGGGGAACTCGCAGCACGATACTCTAGTGGTGGCCTTCGTCGGACAAACCAGGTGAGTCTCAATGGGTTCCCTCTACATAATCCGCAACGGCATCGGATCAGGAGCAGGCCTCCATCGACCTGGCCGGCATCAAGGGCATGTGGGCGCTCAGCGGGCAGCCGGGGAACTCGCAGCACGATACTCTAGTGGTGGCCTTCGTCGGACAAACCAGGTGAGTCTCAATGGGTTCCCTCTACATAATCCGCAACGGCATCGGATCAGGAGCAGGCCTCCATCGACCTGGCCGGCATCAAGGGCATGTGGGCGCTCAGCGGGCAGCCGGGGAACTCGCAGCACGATACTCTAGTGGTGGCCTTCGTCGGACAAACCAGGTGAGTCTCAATGGGTTCCCTCTACATAATCCGCAACGGCATCGGATCAGGAGCAGGCCTCCATCGACCTGGCCGGCATCAAGGGCATGTGGGCGCTCAGCGGGCAGCCGGGGAACTCGCAGCACGATACTCTAGTGGTGGCCTTCGTCGGACAAACCAGGTGAGTCTCAATGGGTTCCCTCTACATAATCCGCAACGGCATCGGATCAGGAGCAGGCCTCCATCGACCTGGCCGGCATCAAGGGCATGTGGGCGCTCAGCGGGCAGCCGGGGAACTCGCAGCACGATACTCTAGTGGTGGCCTTCGTCGGACAAACC
Organism: Ephestia elutella; assembly: GCA_018467065.1. NCBI lineage: Eukaryota > Metazoa > Arthropoda > Insecta > Lepidoptera > Pyralidae > Ephestia > Ephestia elutella. The sequence continues at coordinate 15,326,646 of CM031588.1, forward strand.
AGGTGAGTCTCAATGGGTTCCCTCTACATAATCCGCAACGGCATCGGATCAGGAGCAGGCCTCCATCGACCTGGCCGGCATCAAGGGCATGTGGGCGCTCAGCGGGCAGCCGGGGAACTCGCAGCACGATACTCTAGTGGTGGCCTTCGTCGGACAAACCAGGTGAGTCTCAATGGGTTCCCTCTACATAATCCGCAACGGCATCGGATCAGGAGCAGGCCTCCATCGACCTGGCCGGCATCAAGGGCATGTGGGCGCTCAGCGGGCAGCCGGGGAACTCGCAGCACGATACTCTAGTGGTGGCCTTCGTCGGACAAACCAGGTGAGTCTCAATGGGTTCCCTCTACATAATCCGCAACGGCATCGGATCAGGAGCAGGCCTCCATCGACCTGGCCGGCATCAAGGGCATGTGGGCGCTCAGCGGGCAGCCGGGGAACTCGCAGCACGATACTCTAGTGGTGGCCTTCGTCGGACAAACCAGGTGAGTTTTTTTTTATAACACTAGCCTTTGCCCGCGGCTTCGCTCGCGTGAATTTACCACGGGAACAGCGTTTTTTCCCGCGATGAAAGGTATGTCCTTTTCAGTACTTCTAACTATGCGTAGTATGCGCAAGGTTCAGTAGATCAGACAAACAGACAAAGAAATAAATAAATCAACTCACTTCGCATTCTTCTTCTCGGCGTGTCGATGCCATTCCAACGATCCATTCAAATTGTACCCGAAAAGTGTTCCGCCACTTTTACTTCGCATTTATAATATTAGTTAGGATTAGGATAGGGCGGCAAACGAGCAAGCGGGTCACCGGACGGTAAGCGATCACCGCGGCCCGTGGACAACTGCAACACAAGTGTTGCTGGCCTTTCAAGAAAACGTAGATTCGTTTTTAGAAGATTCTAGGTTCAAGTGACGATACAACGTGTAACTGCTAGAGAGCGCTAGTATTTATTTTATTTTTGAACATACTAGCAGCTCAATAAGCTGATGCGTGTGTGACACGCCTGGCGTGTTATCCGCAATGACACGCCTGGCTTGTCACTCGTAGACATACAGTGTGGGAGATTTTGTCTAATCTGTTCATAAATCTGTTCAAAAAGATATTAAATGCGACTTTTGTACTGCACCTACTATGTTTATAGTGGGTGCAGTACAAATGTCGCATTTAATATCTTTTTATGTCGCATTATTGGACAAAAACTTCTCTCATTTTTTCTGGGATTCCATTTCTCAATAAAATGTCAACTATACATTTACAATGTCTTAAACAAATGTCTTACTTAATAGTTACCGCACGATGGCTGATTTCCAAAAGTTTGTTTCAGAGTGCTAACACTGAACGGTGAGGAGGTTGAGGAGACGGAGATAAAGGGGTTCGTGTCTGACCGACAGACATTCTTCACGGGGAACGTGTGTCACAACCAACTGGTGCAAGTAAGTTTATTATTGGTTATATATTCAATATTATTTATTTTCGAAGTCTCCCGGAAACACCGAATACTTCTATTTCAAATTTGGAAAAAAAGTTGGTTATCCAAGAAATAAATATAATTTTTGAAATAAAAGCTTCTGAAAACCTCGAAAATTACCCGTCCCTTCAAATAAATTGAAGAAAAAAATATTTAATTTGGTTTTCTCAAAATACAATCTTTAGCTAGATCCCAATATAAGTCGGCGGTGGTAGGACGTCCACATTTATTTAATTTTTTAGTTTAATTTCCCAGTTATCATTATTTACTGTATATGAGATACGTCGAAGTGAATGAATGGTGGCTGTCGCGTTCAAATATTCCACCAGCAGCAAGGGCAGTCATCTGTCAAACGGTACAACGCTGCCAGTTTTAATATCAACGTGTCAAAATCAAATGACAGAATTGTACCATTAACATAACCATACCGCCAGTAGCTTCAACTAGTTAGCAAAAACGATAACACTCATTGTTTTCTATAATCAGGTGACAGACGAGGGCATCAGACTGATCGCACACGGGCCTTCAGGCTGGGCTCTGGCTGCGCAGTGGCGCGTGGAGGGGTCGCGACTGCTGTCCGTAGTGGCGTGCAGCGATAGCCGCGTTGTGTGCGCCGCGGGGCCGCAGATATACCTCGTGGAAATCCGGGAGGCCGCGCTGCAGCTCACGCAGTGTGTATTCACTTTTTTCCGCTAGGCGTGTCACTGCGAGAAACGCGCCTGGCGTGTCACTGCGGGTACGCTAGGCGTGTCACTGCGGGTATGCTAGGCGTGTCACTGCGGGTACGCTAGGCGTGTCACTGCGGGTATGCTAGGCGTGTCACTGCGGCTACGTCAGGCGTGTCACTGCGGATAACTAGACAGGTCGCGGCTGCTGTCCGTAGTGGCGTGTAGCGACAGCCGCGTGGTGTGCGCCGCGGGGCCGCAGATATACCTCGTGGAGATCCGGGAGGTGGCGTTGCAGCTTACGCAGTGTGTACCGGTTTTTACTGTTTTTCCGCCAGGCGTATCACTGCGGGTACGCCAGGCGTGTCATTGCGGGTACGCCAGGCGTGTCATTGCGAGAAACACTATTTATGTGTCACTGCGGGTAACACGCCAGGTGTGGCACTACGAGAAACACTCTTAATGTGTCACCGCGAGAGAGATCCTGTCACGCAGTGTGTCCTACCTCATACAAGTTGTCGGATTCTCCCCTCCTTACGCACACATTTTCGACAAGAAATACTGTTTCATTTTAAAATGTTGCAACTGAGGCTCGGATACGAAATAACCTTTACTCCTTACCTATTTGTCTTTTTGTTTCAATAGGTCCGTATGCATGGAAGAAGAAGTGGCCTGCCTGGACATAGGCCCGGGCCCCGAGCCGTGTTTCCTGGGCGTGGGGCTGTGGACCGACATCTCTGTGCGGGTGTTGACACTGCCCGATTTAAAGCCGGTGCACACTGAGAAGTTGTGTGGAGGTATTCATTCAATTCAATGTACAACTATTTTCTCCTATCAAATTACGTCGAAATACTCGTAGACGTACTCATACACTGTAATGTCATAATCCAGCAACATAGAACTATTACTGTACAGGCATTTATTTCCCTTGTACCAACTTGCCTATGAATGTATACCAGGAAATGAAATGAAAATGATTTTATTTAAATAGGCTAAAAAATAGCACTTTTAAATCGTCGTATTCTTGTTTTTTCAGTTAGTTGACGTCATAAAATTACTTAAAGCTAAAATTACCACCAGGGCCGATATAGCTGACATTAACAAAAGATATTTCCACTATATTTAACGCTTATCTACAAATTTGTCTTCTTCAGTCTATTCGCACATAAATGTGCATCGATTTTTTCAAACACTTTGTGTATTTTTCATATTTAGTTACTAATTTCGTTATTTTTTTTTCTTCTCTATCCAGAAATAATCCCTCGTTCGCTGCTCATCTGCGTTCTTGAAGGCATCTGCTATCTCCTTTGCGCACTGGGCGACGGTTCCATGTTCTACTTCACAGTCGACCAGCAGACCGGAGAACTTTGTAACAAGAAGAAGGTCACGTTGGGGACTCAGCCCACCGTCTTGAGGAGTTTCAGGTTTGTTATTTTGGAACACGCCTGGCGTGTCACTGTGGAGAAACACTCCTGGCGTTTCACTACGTTGAAACACGCCTGGCGTGTCACTGTGGCGAAACACGCCTGGCGTGTCACTGTGGAGAAACACGCCTGGCATGTCATTGTGGAGAAACACGCCTGGCGTGTCACTGGTGAAACAGCCTGCCGTGTTACTGCGGTGAAACACGCCTGTCGTGTCACTGCGCGTACTCATTATGTGACATGAAGGCTGGATCCGCCCTTGGTGGAAGACTGCCGAATAGTATTAAAACAACACGCGTTATATTTTTTCAAAACAGTTATTAAACATGTACTTTAAGAGGCTATAATTACGATTTGAAAATTGTGTCTTTTGCACAGGCTCTTTTCCGTGGTCGTGACTTTTCCGAGCTCGATCGTTACTACTCGTCGGGACTCGTGTAAAAGGACATACTTACCGCACATGTATCAAAAACTAGTATTCCAATTCCAGGTCCCTGTCGACGACGAACATCTTCGCGTGCTCGGACCGGCCCACGGTGATCTTCTCGTCCAACCACAAGCTGGTGTTCTCCAACGTCAACCTCAAGGAGGTCGCGCACATGTGTTCGCTCAACGCACCCGCCTACCCGGACAGGTCACTACATATCTATACAACTGGCTTTTGCTTGCTGCTTCGCCTGTGTCAATTTCCCACGGGAACAGTGGTAAAAGGTACCCTATGTCCTTCTGACTTTGTGTGCGAAATTTCAAGAAGATTGGTTTAGTAGATAAAGCGTGAAGAGGTAACAAACAAATAAACAAAAAAACTAACTTTCGCATTTATAATATTAGTTAGGATTAGGACTAGCTTTTGCCCGTGGCTTCTCCCGTGTCAATTTTCCTCGGGAACATTGGTAAAAGGTACCCTATGTCCTCTGTACTTCTGACTTTATGTATGCGAAATTTCAGGAAGATTTGTTTAGTAAATAAAGCGTGAAGAGGTATCAAACAAACAAATGAACAAACTCCCTTTCCCATTTATAATACTAGTTGGGACTAGCTGAGACCTGAGGCACAGGGCGGGCCCTTCATAGAAACGGCGCGTCAAATATTACCTACTACTACAAATGAGACTGTATATCCGTGAACATGTCAGTAACACGTCAATGAGTGCGTTTTCATAGTCAAACGTCCCACAACCACACAAGAACGGGGGAGAAGTACGGGGGGTACGTAGTACTAATATTAATGCTGTGCCTTAGGCTGCGTTCCCGCGAGAATTTCGGAATCGAGTAACTTCTGTTTTATTACAGAGTTCATTCTACTCGTATACCAATTTTCACCGATATCCGTCTTGTAGTTTTTGCGTGAAACAAATATTTGGCCTTTCAAGTAATTGGTCGTTTGAACGAAATGACCGTTCGGGGGAAATTGACCTTTAAACTCTAATTCGTCCATATAACCTAGGTGAAATTAGTCCAAGGTGAAGTAAAGACACTAAAAGTCCACTCTTTTCACCTAGGTGAACAGAGTGGAATATATCGTTATTTATGAAGTCAGTTTATATTATTTGTTTACAGTTTAGCTTTAGCAACCGACAGCACAGTGACGATAGGCACGATCGACGAAATACAGAAACTGCACATCAGAACTGTACCTTTAGGGGAGACTCCGCGCAGGATCGCGTACCAAGAGGCTTCACAGGTATGGATATTAAATAATTTATTAAATAAATCGATGCTATCGCGTTTAAAAATATGTGATGTCAGCACATCTGGTGGACTTTTGCATCATGTCTGCACCTCACTATCCCATTTAACAGTGAGGTAGTGAGGTGCAGACATGACACGCCAGGTGTGTTTCACCGCAGTGACACATCAGGCGTGTTTCACCGCAGTGACACGGAAGGCATGTTTCACCGCAGTGACACGCCAGGCGTGTTTCACCGCAGTGACACGCCAGGCGTGTTTCACCGCAGTGACACTGCAGGCGTGTTTCACCGCAGTGACACGCCAGGCGTGTTTCTCCGCTGTGACACTGCAGGCGTGTTTCGCCGCAGTGACACGCCGGGCGTGTTTCACAGCAGTGACACGTCAGGCGTGTTTCACCGCAGTGACACGCCAGGCGTGTTTCACCGCAGTGACTCGCCAGGCGTGTTTCACCGCAGTGACACGCCAGGCGTGTTTCACCGCAGTGACACGCCAGGCGTGTTACACTATAGTGATACAACGGTGTCTATCTTTACATAGATAGTCATGGAGAAAATGCAGCAGTGGAGTTTGTTGCGCCGCCTCTTCTCCACTTGCGCTTTGGAGGCGGTGGTAACCTTAGCTTTAAGTAATTTTATGACGTCAACTAACTATAAAACAAGAATATGACGATTTATAAATGCTATTTTTAAGCCTTTTAAATAAAAACAATTGACTTTGACTTTTAAAATTTTCGTCTTTGAGTGTCGATCCATTCAAATTGTACACGAAAAGACATTACCAAAAATGATTAAATGAATAAACTAGTTATGCCTTGGGACTCTTCTCGCGTGGGAATTTTGGGGTAAACGCTATGTTTTATTCCAGGTGATATTCTATTCGTGTACCAAATTTCCATTACTTCGCAGTGTCTTTTTTGCAAAATGTAACTTAGTCTCAAAATGTCCTCTTTCATAAAACGTTAAAAAAAATAACGTGATGTATGCACTAATCAATCTTGATGTATTAACCTACAAAACAAGACCCCATTAACAGTCGTACAAGGTTTTGTTCACTTTTGATAACTTACAGCACCGAACTTGCGAACATTTGGCCATCTTGGATCCAAAAATAAAAAAGTAGGTGCCAGTCGGTTCCGAGTCGGGTGGAAAATGATACGGAAGATATGTTATTTAAATAGCTAGGGTCTACCTAATCGGCGTCGTTCCGCACAAGTGTTTTTAAAACATACAACCCTTAAATTAGTACCGCACTGCCATACTAAATCGAAAATGAAATTACCTCGTGTGGTCATAAGTTTTGAGACGAAATAAAACTTCAATTTTTTTGGTTAAATGTAAAATATTCTTTTGTTGTTTATATTTATATTAGACGTAGTAATATCTATGACCAAAAATAAAAACCGTTCTCCCGAAATGACCCCCTTGTTTTTTATACAGGCCTTTAAATGCGTGGGCCATTCGTCTATGGCGGCACGAATCTTTTCAATAGGAATCCGTATGGATTCCTTGACAAGGGTTCGCTTGAGAGATTCCAGGTTTGGATAAGGCTTAATGCATGTCCTTAGTTCTAATTCTCTCCACAAAGAATAATCCAAGGGATTCAAGTCTGGACTCGATGACGGCTAATCTTCCCTGCGAAGAAAGCCTGGTAAATTGGTGTCCAACCAACGCTGAGTAGACTAACCCTTGTGGCTTGGAACAGAATCCTGTTGGAAAACCCAGTATTTCCCGGCGAATAGCATATCACTTAACGGTTTTACCACCGCTTTCAAAATGTCGTTCTGACAATTTTGTGTTTTGACTTTAACACCTTGTTGGCAAAAATGAAGCAAAGTGGCCCCATCGTAAGAAACACCCACCCAGCCATCACACGTGCCGGACGATGTGTGCGTTGAATACTGCCTGCATAAGGCTGGACCTCCTTCGAACTTCTGGCGTAAATTTTATTGTTCTAACGGTTAAACATTTCTTCCACCGTGAAGGTCTTCTCATCAGTGAACAGGATATTTTTTGGATCGTGTCTCTTAAAAAGGTTGCTACATCGAACCAGCCGCAATTAACGAAGTCGCTTGTTTAAATAGTGCACTTTTCTTCGACTGTAGGCCAATACTTTAAGATCATATTTAAGTATCCTGTTCACAGATATTCGCGAAATATTGGTATGAAGAGTCAATTTATTTTAAGTCCAACAAGGGTTTCGACGAATTCGCTCTCTAATAATTTTGCTATTGGCGGGCGTCCTTACAGACCGCAGTCGCCCACATCTAGCACGGTCTTTAAAAGAACTGATCTCCTTATACATCTGTTTGGTGTAATAAACAAAGTTTCGGCTACATCCCAAACTTTGGGTTTCATCAAAGATTTCCATTGGGTTTTTTTCCAGCTTTAAACAGGGAAATTAGGGTCGCACGCAAATTTTAAGTAGGCGCTATTTTCAAAAAGAATGAAAATATAATTCAAAACTGCAATTTATGCATTCGTAACATTCTAAATTTCATATCAAAAAAGATAAAAGTAGGCTGCCAGTTTTATTTTATTTTTAAATTGTGGTTAGAATTTCGTCTCAAAACTTATGAACACACGAGGTAGTATGGCCGTGCGGTACTCTCCCCTCCGTCCCTCGCCCCCGCACCCCCCACGATTGCCCCGCATAGAGGCCTTCAATGACCGACTGTATGAACCATATAGGTAGGCTGTGTTGGCGCGGTTTTGGGTGTCCAGAGGCAAGTATCGTGCCCAGCCCAACCGCGCGCCGCTCTGCCTCCGTCGTGTCTTGCTCTCCCCTTCGTCGCCCGGTCGCTCGGAGCGCCTTTTACTTTACCTTACCTTGGAAATAAATAATTTGAGTTTGAGTTTGTAATATTAGTAGTATTCACAGATTTTGATATACTCTAGATGCCGCAAACAGTATGTTTAAGCGTGCCCTGCGTATGTCTAATGGACAAACCTATAAAACGATACCCATATGTTAAATTAAAAAAAATTGTCTTCATTTGCGTTAATGTTGCGTCCATCACTAGAATGACTGGCGTCATCGTAGGTAGAAAATAATGGCACGCTCGGTTTTCATACTATTAAACAAACTTGCGGTATCTAGCCTAATGTAAATCTGTGGTAGGATTATTATTAGCATTTCAACGAATGCAGTCCCAATTCCCCAGACGTTCGGCATCATAACGATGCGCGTGGACCGCATGGAGTGGTCGGGCGCGGGGGACGCGGCGGCGGGGGCCGTGCGGGCCAGCGCGTCCACAGCCGCCGCCAGCGCCAGCGGCGCGCCGCCGCCCAGCTCCAAGCTGCAGCCCAACCACGCCGACGTCGAGATACACAACCTGCTCATAGTGGACCAACACACGTTCGAAGGTAACTCTAGCCAGCGCGTCCACAGCCGCCGCCAGCGCCAGCGGCGCGCCGCCGCCCAGCTCCAAGCTGCAGCCCAACCACGCCGACGTCGAGATACACAACCTGCTCATAGTGGACCAACACACGTTCGAAGGTAACTCTAGCCAGCGCGTCCACAGCCGCCGCCAGCGCCAGCGGCGCGCCGCCGCCCAGCTCCAAGCTGCAGCCCAACCACGCCGACGTCGAGATACACAACCTGCTCATAGTGGACCAACACACGTTCGAAGGTAACTCTAGCCAGCGCGTCCACAGCCGCCGCCAGCGCCAGCGGCGCGCCGCCGCCCAGCTCCAAGCTGCAGCCCAACCACGCCGACGTCGAGATACACAACCTGCTCATAGTGGACCAACACACGTTCGAAGGTAACTCTAGCCAGCGCGTCCACAGCCGCCGCCAGCGCCAGCGGCGCGCCGCCGCCCAGCTCCAAGCTGCAGCCCAACCACGCCGACGTCGAGATACACAACCTGCTCATAGTGGACCAACACACGTTCGAAGGTAACTCTAGCCAGCGCGTCCACAGCCGCCGCCAGCGCCAGCGGCGCGCCGCCGCCCAGCTCCAAGCTGCAGCCCAACCACGCCGACGTCGAGATACACAACCTGCTCATAGTGGACCAACACACGTTCGAAGGTAACTCTAGCCAGCGCGTCCACAGCCGCCGCCAGCGCCAGCGGCGCGCCGCCGCCCAGCTCCAAGCTGCAGCCCAACCACGCCGACGTCGAGATACACAACCTGCTCATAGTGGACCAACACACGTTCGAAGGTAACTCTAGCCAGCGCGTCCACAGCCGCCGCCAGCGCCAGCGGCGCGCCGCCGCCCAGCTCCAAGCTGCAGCCCAACCACGCCGACGTCGAGATACACAACCTGCTCATAGTGGACCAACACACGTTCGAAGGTAACTCTAGCCAGCGCGTCCACAGCCGCCGCCAGCGCCAGCGGCGCGCCGCCGCCCAGCTCCAAGCTGCAGCCCAACCACGCCGACGTCGAGATACACAACCTGCTCATAGTGGACCAACACACGTTCGAAGGTAACTCTAGCCAGCGCGTCCACAGCCGCCGCCAGCGCCAGCGGCGCGCCGCCGCCCAGCTCCAAGCTGCAGCCCAACCACGCCGACGTCGAGATACACAACCTGCTCATAGTGGACCAACACACGTTCGAAGGTAACTCTAGCCAGCGCGTCCACAGCCGCCGCCAGCGCCAGCGGCGCGCCGCCGCCCAGCTCCAAGCTGCAGCCCAACCACGCCGACGTCGAGATACACAACCTGCTCATAGTGGACCAACACACGTTCGAAGGTAACTCTAGCCAGCGCGTCCACAGCCGCCGCCAGCGCCAGCGGCGCGCCGCCGCCCAGCTCCAAGCTGCAGCCCAACCACGCCGACGTCGAGATACACAACCTGCTCATAGTGGACCAACACACGTTCGAAGGTAACTCTAGCCAGCGCGTCCACAGCCGCCGCCAGCGCCAGCGGCGCGCCGCCGCCCAGCTCCAAGCTGCAGCCCAACCACGCCGACGTCGAGATACACAACCTGCTCATAGTGGACCAACACACGTTCGAAGGTAACTCTAGCCAGCGCGTCCACAGCCGCCGCCAGCGCCAGCGGCGCGCCGCCGCCCAGCTCCAAGCTGCAGCCCAACCACGCCGACGTCGAGATACACAACCTGCTCATAGTGGACCAACACACGTTCGAAGGTAACTCTAGCCAGCGCGTCCACAGCCGCCGCCAGCGCCAGCGGCGCGCCGCCGCCCAGCTCCAAGCTGCAGCCCAACCACGCCGACGTCGAGATACACAACCTGCTCATAGTGGACCAACACACGTTCGAAGGTAAGGAGTTACAGGTGGAGCTCAGAGCTGACAAGCGAGAGCTGGTGCAAGACCGCAAAAAATGGCATCGTCTCGTGTCGGAGGGCAAGATACACTTCGGGTCGCTGCGCCGCAGTAGTTACAAGTGGGGTGGATACTCTCATCCGCCTAAATCGCAGTCGCTAACAATAATAGTACACGCATATCTGGATATAGTTAAAAGTGGGGCATATGTGTGCAAGCGCCTCCACCAACGCCCAACTTCAATCTGGCGCCCCAAGATACACAAATTGCTCATTGTGGATCAACACACTTTTGAAGATAACTCTATAAACTAAACATTACATACAATGACGTAAGATAGGGACGTGCTTGGGGCGTGGCTTATGCAAAAATTGACACGGGCGATCCCTTAGCAACGCACCCGCGTCGCCGTTCTATCTTGATTTATTTTTGTGAGACTATCCTTTCCGGCATTGCGGCCATTGTTCTATAATTGCCCTTGTTAACCGCGTGGCTTGAAGGATTATTAAGGAAATCTAGTTACAAATGGGGCGGATACTTTCATCCGCCTCTTTCGCAGTAGCTATCACTAATAACGCATCTCTACCTACTACAAAACACGCAGCGAAACACACTAGTATCATAATGTCCTATTCTTCCTGTGCTCTTTTAGGTGGAGTAAACACCACACCTTTCTATTCTGGGCTTTACATTTAAGGTCTTGATACAACACGATGCCTGCCTTCTCTTGTTGGCTAACTTAATGTCCTATTATTAAACAGTATCCTTTCTCGTACAGTACTACACGCGCACCAGTTGCAAGCGAACGAGTACGCACTATCGCTGATCTCGTGCCGCCTCGGCGACGACCAGCACCACTACTACGCGGTCGGCACCGCCGTATTGCAGCCGGAGGAAAGCGAACCCAAACAGGTGAATGAATTTCTTTATTTCCATTTCTTTATTTCTTTAAAAACAGAACTCACTGCACTGACAGTTGCCCATTGGTGTGCAGTGAGCTATAGTTACATTAATAAATTTATAGGTAATGTACACAAACATCTACAAATTGTCTTAAATTAGTATTAAAAATGTCAACATACTAGCTTTTGCCCGCGTGAATTTCCCACGGGAACAGTGCTTTTTCCTGGGATAAAAGTCCCCTATGTCCTTCTCCGTACTTCTAACTATGTGTATGCAAAATTTGAGGAAGATTGGTTCAGTAGATGAAGCATGAAGAGGTAACAAACAAACAAACTCACTTTCGCATTTATAATATTAGTTAGGATTAGGATGGTAGGTAATCTAGCAACCAGGGCGTTGAGTAGAGATACAGCTAGATTAGTGGGTGCGTACCGGGCTGTGGGTGTGAGTGTGAATGAATGAATGAATGATTTATTGACTCACATTTTACACTTAAAGATATGACATTGTGTCTCTATACAGGGTGTTTGGGTAATCACCTTCATCCTCTCTAGGGTGAAAGTACTTATAAATGTGAGCAACTTTTTGTATGGGACCGATTCTGAAGTCTGAAAAAAAAAATTCAGCTGTTCCATACATTTTATAATACCTATTCGCCCAAAATGTATGGAGCAGCTGTTTTTTTTTTGAGATTTCAGTGTCGGTCCCATACAAAATGTTGCTCATATTCATGAGTTCATGAGGAGAACATGAGGATCTCGATCGTTTAGTTTTGTTAATTGTTTACTTTTATGTCAAAATTTGTTAAATAAACATTGTTGATTGATTATGTAAGTGTTTATTGTGAAATTCCCAAATTTAAACCTTTTACATCATTAACTGCAACATGGCGTCATTATGTTCTTTGATGATATCATTCTCAGTATAATGTTATCATTTGCCTCAACACGAATAATTAAAAAATATAAAATTATGCATTAAATATGAAAAATAAAAGTGTGCCTCTCTTTTCAATATAAGATTTAGAACGTCTAGATTGCATTTAGTTAAGCCAAAATCCCTTTCATTGAGGTTTAAAAAAAAAACCAAAATATTGATAAAAATAATATTTATCGAAGAACCACCCGGGTAGAGGCGCACTGAGTAGGAAAAACACATGTGACTTTACTTGGGTAATCTGGAGTGTTCGTAACTGGTCGGCGTATTTCGTTACTATGAATTTTCAATTTGAAATACAGTGTGACATAAAAGAGTAAGAATAAATGGGGGCGCTATTCTCACTTAGATAGCAACACTGGGTGTATGAGCCATCACACACATAGATATAATTATTGCCTACATAGACGCTAACACTAGGTCAATATACCTTTTAATACTATATTGATTAGCTTGCATATTTACTAGTTAGACTTACGTCAATAACTTAACATTAAGTCAGTGTACGATTAGCACTCTACGGGTTTGGATTAAATCTCTTCGGAGTTTCCCCCATAGCTTAGCGTCCCAGCATCAGCATCAACCTATTTAGCAAACCTGTGTGTGGTTACACCATACAGTGGTCCTTCGAGCTATAGTACAGCGGGACCCTTCGCGAGTGAATTCTCCTTCGGTTTCCTGTACTTTTGAGCTAGCGCGTGTGAACTATTTAGAGTTCATTGCCATTACTGTGTAACGTAGCAGTTTCGTGAGCTTATTTTACATTGAACATTAGCGAACTTTGAGTAAAAGTGTTGTTCCCTGGCGGACGGCAGCAAGCAGCATCCCTGATCCAGCGTGTTTTGTAAGACGCGCTAAGCAGCTCATAAAGTAAGATCTTTCTTATTTTACCACTGGCAAAACCAATCTATTACGATGGTGGATGTAGAAGCACTATTCTCCCGCCAGGGCGAAATCGTCGGTAAAATCCAGCAATTAGGCAGCAATTTCTTTAAAGATTCAGCTCATAGGAAAACCTCAGAATATCTTAAATTACGTTTAGAGACGTTGGATAACCTCTGGGGAGAGTTCGAGTCGAATAACATACAGCTAGAGTCCTTAGGTACGAGAGATCAACGGTATTTTAAGGAATCAATTTTTGAGCGATCTAAGCAATATTTTGACGATTTACGTGCAAAAATAGCTTCGTGTGTACCAGCTTATAAACAGGAGCAGCCCTCTGGATCACGTCCAGATGATACAAAGTACGACGCTAGCAAGATCGACGAGCTTTTAGCTCGTCAAAGAACTAACTTCCGAGCATTACAGCGTATAATATCAAGCATTAAGGTGAGCGAAATTACAGAAAAATGGGAGTTAGATGACGAGCTCAACAACATCCAACATATGTGGAAAAAGGTAGACAAACTTCATTTAGAAATTGATAATATTCTGGAAGGTGAAGACGAGCTCTACCAGGACGAGTTTGTCCGACAGGAACTAGCATTTAAGAAAATAAAAAGGGAGTTAAATCAGAAAATATCCGCAACTTCTCATTTGCGCCAAGCTACGCCGCTATTGGAGATTCCTGTCTTTACAGGCAAGTACAATAACTGGCCCACATTTTTCGATTTATTTTCCGAGTCGATCCACAACAATAACTTTTTGTCCAAAGCTCAAAAAATGCAACACCTAAAAGGTAAGCTAAAAGGCGAAGCCGAACGCCTTATTCAGCATTTGAATATCTCAGCTGAGAACTACGACATAGCATGGGAAATTCTAACCCATCGCTATAATAATCCTCACGTCCTATTTACTACTCAATTAGAGATTTTCCTGAATCAGCCTAACGTAAGCAAGCCGTCGTCGTACGAGATTAAGCGTCTTCATGACACCTCAACTGAGTGCATCCACGCTATTCATAACCTTGGTGTGGACACATCTACATGGGATCCGATTTTAGTACATCTCATATCTAAGAAGCTGGATAGCGCTACGCTAACCGACTACAAAGAAGCACGTAAGTCTCCCAGGGATCTACCTTCTCTCGATGAACTAATGCACTTTCTCGAGGGTAAGTACATAGCCCTAGAGCCGACACAAAAATGGGAAAAATCTCCCAATCCTACGCCAGCAAAACAAGGTACTACTTATCAGCATAAACCGAACAAGTATAGCTATAATAAGACACCATCGAAAGGATATCAAACCGCCCTTGCCTCAACTTATAAATGTCCTCTTTGTAGTTCTGATCATGAGCTTTACAGATGCCAAAAATTTCTCAACATGCCAGCGGATGTCAAATCGAGGACAGTTGCAAAACTTCAGCTTTGTAAAAATTGCCTATTTAAACATTCGAATAATAAATGCATTTCAATAAAAAAATGCAAGGAGTGCAATAATGCTCATCATACGATTTTGCATGACGCCTATGCTAGTTCAACGAACTCGGGTACGTCGCCCTCAGTCGAACCCAGCTTGCCAGTACCCTCGACGTCATCAAATCGCAACATCAGCAAACCCTTCGCCTCAAATAACGTTTCTGCAGAGGATGAAGAAGTTCTTTTAGCAACCGTATTACTTAACATAAAAGCTGTCGACGGTAACTTCATAACACTTAGGTGCCTACTTGATCAGGGTTCCCAGTTAAACTTGATTTCTGAGAGTGCCGCGCAACGGTTAGGGTTACCACGTCGTAAATTTAGCGCCTCTTTATCCGGTGTCGGTATTAGTCCTAAACATAGCAAAAGCTTAGTTTCGTTAGAATGTCAGTCAATTTATGATGACTATTCCTTTGACGTTGAAGCAGCTGTCATTCCACGTTTAGTTAACGATCTTCCTAACGTATCTTTTTCTAAGAAATCATGGCCCCATCTCCAGCATATGCAGTTAGCAGATCCCGAGTATAATGTATCTAAGCCAATCGACATCTTGTTAGACGCCAGCATATATTCGGATATTATTATGAGCGGTTTAGTCAAAGGTTCTCCTAACTCACCGATAGCACAGCAAACAAAATTGGGATGGATCCTATCGGGCAACGTCAAGACTTTTAATTGCAACGTTGTCATCAACAACTTAGAAGAGATCTCCACATATTGGGAAATGGAAGAAATTAAGAATACAGCACCCGAGCTTTCGGAAGCAGATCAATATTGTGAGGAGCATTATCAAGCTACCACCAGACGCTTGGATAATGGTAGATATGAAGTAGCGCTGCCAATGAAAAAGAATTACGAGGAACTACTTGGCTCTTCCAAAACAAAAGCAATAGCACAATTTAGACAACTAGAGGGTAAGCTAAACAGGAATCCAACTTTTTCCGACAGCTACAAGCAATTTATGAACGAATTCATACAGCTCAATCATATGCGACAAGTAAAACCCAGCGAAGCTCCTAAATGTTTTCTGCCGCATCATGGAGTAATAAAAGCAGAATCTACCAGCACCAAATTACGTGTAGTTTTCAACGCAGCCTCAAAGACGAGCACTGGATTGAGCCTCAATGATCTTATGGAATGTGGTCCCAATCTTCAACAAAATCTTCCAACATTAATAATAAACTGGAGAAAGTTTAAATATGTTTTTAGTTCGGACATACAAATGATGTTTCGACAAATCTTAATTCGAGAAAGCGATCAGCGCCTTCAAGCTATCATCTGGAGACAGCATCCAAGCGAACCGCTCCAGGAATATCTTTTAACAACTGTCGTATATGGGACAAAAGCAGCGCCATTCTTAGCTATGAGAACATTGCGACAGATTGCGGAGGATAACGCAACAAAATATCCACTTGCAGCTTCAGCATTAAAAAATAACTGTTACATGGATGACATAATTTGCGGAGGGGATACAATCACAATAGCTAGGGAGCTACAGAGGCAGTTGATTAAAATATTAAGCGATGCGGGCATGAATTTGCGAAAATGGTCCGCCAACGATCCCCAACTATTAAAAGATTTATCATCTGAGCAGCTAGACAAACCATTTGATTTCAAACATCCAGAGTCTAGGAAAACATTAGGTTTGCGGTGGACACCTACCACCGATTCATTTAGCTTTTCATACGCTGTAGATTCCACAAAAAATTGTAACTCCAAACGTCAGCTTCTTTCCGCCATCTCTAAAACTTTCGATCCATTAGGATGGCTTTCTCCACTTACTATCAGAGCTAAATTTCTTTTTCAAAAAACCTGGTCTTTAAATATTGGCTGGGATGATGCCATTCCCTTAGATATCCAAGGTGAATGGACACAGCTTCAGCAGGATCTCTCCAACATAAGTCAGTTTGTAATCCCGAGATATTTAGGAAATATTTCTTCAAAATATCAACTACATGGATATAGCGATGCATCGGAAAAAGCTTACGCGTGCGCCGTGTACTTAGTAGCACGCGACGATAAAGGCGAGTGCACATCGAGACTCGTAATAGCAAAGACAAAATTAGCTCCATTGAAGAAAAAGGTTTCGTTGCCACGATTAGAACTTTGTGGCGCATTACTATTAGCACAGTTGATAAAAAGCATAAAATCATCTTTTAGCGATTGTGAAATATTCGCGTGGACTGACTCTACAGTGGTTTTGGGTTGGCTTCACGGCGATGTCAATCGATGGAAGCAGTTCGTAGCAAATCGGGTTCTTCAGATAACCGAAATCATACCAGCAGCTAAATGGAATCATGTTCGATCTGAAGAAAATGCAGCAGACTGTGCCACCCGTGGTATAACAGCCCCTAAGCTAAAAACATTCAATCTTTGGTGGAACGGCCCAGAATCTTTATTAAGTTTTGATCCCAACAACTACAAAAATCAAACTTATAGCACACCAAAATTAGAAATTAAAAAGGCCAGTGTAAACTCAGCCTTACAACAGCCAGGCTCAAGTTTCATTGATAACCTGCTACAAAACAATAGTTCCATCACTCGAGCCGTAAAAATATTATGTTGGATATTACGTTTCAAGGCAGCATTACGTCACGAGGCCAAGGAACATGACACATTTCTATCAGCTGACGAACTAAACAAATCGTATAATCTTATAATAAAACATGTACAAGCGAATGAATTAGCAAGCGATCTTTTAGATATAAAAAATAAGGGTCACGTCAGCTCAAATAGCAAACTAGCTAACCTTCACCCATATTTAGATGATGAAGGGATACTTAGGGTAGGAGGTCGCCTCACCTATGCCAACATAAGCAGCATGACAAAACATCCAATGATTCTGAGCAGCCACGGTCGGTTTACAGATCTCATTATAGCACAAGCACACACCACCACATTACATGGAGGCCCACGCCTCACCCTCTCGTTCATAAGAGAAAAGTATTGGATTCTGAGCGGCATGAGAACAGTCAAGCGCCAACTGCGTCTTTGTGTAAAATGTCGACGCTTTAGCACTGAAAAGCAACAGCAGATCATGGCTGATTTACCCCGCGCAAGAGTTACCCCTTCACGTCCATTTTCGAACACAGGAGTTGATTTCACGGGACACTTTTATCTTAAATTGAACAAGGGCCGAGGTGTGAGGACGTTTAAAGGATATGTAGCAGTCTTTATCTGTTTAGCCACAAAAGCGGTCCACCTTGAATTGGTGACAGATTTGAGCACTCCAGCATTTCTAGCAGCTTTTCGTCGTTTTTGTGCGCGGAGAGGGACACCTCGTCGTATGTACAGCGACAATGGAACGAATTTCGTAGGAGCCAAACGTGTATTGGATAAAGAATACCGAGAAATCATTAGAACGATAAATCGGGACTTCTTCAGCAACATCAGCGACTTTAACATTCCGTGGTCGTTTAATATTCCCGCGTGGGCTAGCGCCGGAGGAATCTGGGAATCGGCAGTAAAGAGCCTTAAACGACATTTGAAGCGTGTATTAGGCGAGCAGAAGCTCACATTTGAAGAATTTACAACTTTACTTCACCAGATAGAAGCTTGTCTAAACTCCCGTCCTCTCTACCCATTGACAGAGAATCCTGAAGACTCTTACTTAACTCCAGGACACTTCTTGATAGGCGATTCTTTATTATCCAGACCTCAAACGGATCCAGATAATATTAGCTTACCAGCGCGTTGGCAACTCGTCCAAAGTATGAATAAGCAATTTTGGAAACTTTGGTCAGCCGACTACCTTCAGCATCTACAAGAGCGATCTAAATGGCAGCAACCCAAGAGTAACTTAGAAAAGAACGATGTAGTTTTGATAAAAGAGGACAACTTACCCCCAGGGAAATGGGCAATGGGTAGAATCCTTGAGGTGCACCCGGGCAAGGATGGATTCGTCCGTGTAGTCACTATCAAAACACAAAGCAGCACTCTGAAGCATCCTATCACAAAGCTTATAAAATTACCTATACAGACAGCCTCCGTTGATAACTCACCGCCTAAGCAAAGCATTATTGATCAACCTTCGGTCAATGTAAGGACCAGGCGAAAGCCTAAACTTTTCTCGAATTTCCTTACTCTAGCATTACTTCTATTTAGCATGCTCATATCCCCAACAACGCAAAATAATATAGTATTCAGCGGCTCCATAACTCCTTTAAACAACAGCAATCTATATATATAAAAGAACAAGGGTGTTTGATAAATCAACGCCCAGCCTAAACCATAAAAGCTATAAACTTGAAATTTGGACCGAAGTTTTATGTTAATACGTAGTGCTCAGATAATAAAGGATTTTTCAAAATTAGACCTCTAAGGGGGTTAAAATTGAGGGCAAAGTTTGTATGAAAAAAAATTAAAATCTTCACTGATTTACTTGAAACTTGGCAAGAATGCTTCTCAACAAAAATAACCAATGGCGTGTTTCAGCGTTTTTTGAAATTCAACCTCTAAAGGGGTAAAAAAGGGGAACTAAACTAATTTATCATCACAAAACCGAAACTATAAAAGCTATAAACGTGAAATTTGGTTAGTGTCTTCATTATACAATATACTGCCCACATAAGAAAGGGTTGTTCACAATTTCAACCCTACAGTCCAAAAAAGGGGTGAATTTGCGTACCTTTAGACAAATCCCATTTGAAATTTCGCCAGTCACAAGCAATACGTGTTGGCCTATTGGTAGAGGCCGCGGATTATCTTTTTAAGTACAGGGTTCGAATCCAGCCAGATGTGACTTTTTTTTCCAATTTTTTTGCGTTTTTTATTAGTTTTTTATATTTTTATATATATTTTATAACTAGCTTTTGCCCGCGGCTTCGCCCGCGTGAATTTCTCACGGGAACAGTGCTTTTTCCCGGGATAAAAAGTAGCCTATGTGCTATTCCAGGTCATTATCTACCTCTGTACCAAATTTCATCGAAATCCGTCCAGTAGATTTTGCGTGATTGAGTAACAAACATCCTCACAAACTCACAAATTCACAAATTCACAAACTCACAAACTCACATCCAAACTTTCGCATTTATAATATTAGTATGGATATATTTTAATATTTTTTATATATTTTTTTTTTATTTTTATTTTTGAATTCTATATTTTTTAAATATTTTAGTAAAGAAATATTTCAAAAAAGTAGCTGGAAGTAGCTGGATCGAATCCTGCCACTAACAATAATTTTCTGTTTTCGTTTTTGATTTGTTTTCTAGAATTAATTTCTTACTTTTTTTTTAATTTTGAAAAGAAACGAATAAATTCATTTGCAAATTTATTTCCGGTCATCTACTGATTGTGCCAAGCAAAATAATATCCAATAGATGGCGTTGATAAAATGAGAAATGTAAGCTGAAATTATTTCTCAATATTTTCAATAGATGGCGCTGCGCAATTTTGGTGATTTCCACTTTGCGCTTAGGGGTCGTGGGATAATAATAAAACAGTAAAGATATTTTGTCTGTACAGTACATTTAGTATTTTTGACTGAAATGGATAGAGGGACACTTAAAAAGAATAACAGAAAGCAAAAACATTTTTTTGGAATTTTTTGTCTGTCTGTCTGTCCATCTGTATATGTATGTACGCGTTTCACGCAATATCTGCTGGACGGATTTGATAGAACTTTTTTGTTGTATAGCTATTAAGCCTGGGCAACATATAGGCTATAAGTGATTTTGAAAACTGGAACACCTGATGAAGAACCTTAACAGAACAGCTAAACTATAAGAAATATGGAAATGGTACCTTTGGAAAAGTTTATCAATCTGACGAGCATTTTCTGTTGACGTATAGAAATCGAAGATCAGGATCATCTGATGAAGAATTCCAAGGGACCAGCTACACTATTACATATGTATATGGAAATGGCGCCTTAGCAAAAGTCGTTTAACCTGATGAGCATTTTCTGCTGAAGTATAAAAATTTAAGTTTATGCAACATCTGATGAAGAACTCCAAGAGACCAGCTACTCTATAAAACATGGAAATGGGCCCTTAGCAAAAGTCGTTCAACCTGATGAGCATTTTCTACTGACGTATAAATAGACAGGACACGGGATAGGATAAAGAGGGACTCTGGGTGGTAGTGGTGGTACACGGGAAATTGTAGATAACGAGCAGACGAAGATCGTTTATTGAATGAAATATCACTTTTGATTCATTTTAACACCGCGACTGTACTACGAGTACCTAATATATTCCCGCGGGACACGGGATAACCAAATAGCTGAAATTTTGACTACTGGAGTTTAGGTTACTACAGTTTGGAACACAAAAAGATTTTTCATCTAAGGAAACTCACGCGGGCGAAGCCGCGGGCAGCAGCTAGTGCCTTATATTTCGATAGTATTTCAAGTCTACAATATATTAGGGACGAATGGAGACTAGTTGTTTATTACAATTTAACGAATTATTTTCAAGCGATCGAAGACATGGAAGTTTATATTAAAAACTTGGCAAAGATGGGCAGGTCGATGGAAAACAACTCTCCGTATAGAAGGATATCAGATCAGCTAATGCATGAATTGACGGAAATAGAGCATTACAATCAGATGCTTTTTACACCCAGCAATAAACGTGAGAAAAGAGGATTGATAAACGGTGTCGGAAGCGTAGCTAACTATCTATTTGGAGTATTAGATGACAGTTTTGCTCAACAATACGCCAAGGACATAGAAAAATTAACCTACAATGACAATCATCTCCAGCAGCTTATAAAAAATCAAACTATCATCGTCGAAGCCGAATATAACATCGTAAAACGAAACGAAGACATAATGAATAAGCAGTTTACACTTATTAAAGAGCATTTAAACGAAGCTACATCAGAGATCAATCAACTCCGTTCGAATGTCAACAACGGTGTCTATTTTACATCTTCAGCTCTGGCAGGCAACATCATACTCGAGCATTTGCGACGGACGCAGGACTCCCTTATCAATACTATCACCGATATTACACACGGTCGTTTCGACACTCATCTGTTATCAATAGAGCAGCTTGAAGAACAAATAAACTTCATATCGAATCAGCTACAGGGTGATCTTAAAATAGCAGTTGAAAAGGGAAATGTTCGGGACTTATATAAAATGATAAAGGTGTTCGCAAAGGTCCAGAAACGGTATCTCATTATAGAAATAAAAATCCCAATAGTTAGCGAAGAAACATATGAGCTCGACAAAATAATTAGCTTACCGCAAAATATAGGATACAAGTCTTACCTAACTGTACCTATATATCCTTATCTAGCATTTAATCTCCGCATGGAAAAGGTCATATTCTTATCAACCATTGATCTTCAGCACTGTTTTACTCTCTCCGAGGATAAACTTATGTGTAGCTTAGATAAGCCCCATTATGATCTCGATCTCCAACAGCATATGTGTAACTTATCATTAGCAAATAAAATAACATCACCTTGTACGCGTGAGCAGGTATCATGTGCGAATACTTGGGTCAAGTTACACAGACAAAACGTCTGGCTGTACTCGTGTTGCGACAAATGCAGCGTTCGTATATTTTGTCCAGCTGGTGTATCAACCAAGACAATGACTGGCAATGGCCTTTTCGATATAGGTCAAGGTTGTACCTTGAAAAGCGACTCTTTTACTATTTATTCGCATAATAACTTTCTAAAAACTATTAATATTCAACCCTACATCGAAGCCCCAGAGGTATCCCTTTTGAATACTCTCATTAACACGTCTCTGTCTCAATATGAGTTTTCCACAGAGAACCATGAGCTTGCCTATCATAACATAATTAAAGACATAAACACTTTAAAGGAAGCAACGAGCTCGGATCTCAGCTTTCACGACTACCATCAATACGCAATTAGCTATACTGCTCTTGGAATAATATTAACTCTGGTAGTCGTGGCAATATGTATATTTGTAAGATGGAAGAGACGTCAGCGTTTAGCGGCAGCAGCCTTCTCCCCTGCCTCCCGCAGGAGGGGAGCCTCAGCGAGCAGCGAGAGTATTGGTCTTCGTCACGTGCGTAGTGATAGTGAATTTCGTGTCACAAGTGATAGTGAACCGCGTAAAGCAGTGAGCATGAGCGTTTTAAGCGTAGAGCCTCTTTTAAAACCCCCGCGGTCCGTATCGATTCGTATCCCAACTGAAAGTTATAGTGAAATCGCGAGATCCACAATAGACTGAGTTAAAGACTTTAAGCTTAAGTATTTATCTTCACCTTGTAGCATAAAAAATACAATTTATATCATTTAATTTACAGCACTCAGCTTGATTGTAGTTGCTATTGTAGGTATCATCTTAAAGTTAGTTCTTTCTTTCTTGATTCGGCAAGATGTATGAGCCATCACACACATAGATATAATTATTGCCTACATAGACGCTAACACTAGGTCAATATACCTTTTAATACTATATTGATTAGCTTGCATATTTACTAGTTAGACTTACGTCAATAACTTAACATTAAGTCAGTGTACGATTAGCACTCTACGGGTTTGGATTAAATCTCTTCGGAGTTTCCCCCATAGCTTAGCGTCCCAGCATCAGCATCAACCTATTTAGCAAACCTGTGTGTGGTTACACCATACACTGGGTGTTAATCAACCAATCACATTTCAACCAATGACGACCATTCGATCTCGTATTGCAATGATATAAAAATTTAGTTCGTCCTTAATTCGTTTTCTACTCTTTTATGTTGCATTGTAACTAGGTAATTAAATCGAAAACAAAAAATAATAAAAACAGTTTGTTTTAAAACTTTTATAAGATCTTTCCATATATATTTAAAAATATGTTGAAAAATTACACCTTGTCAATACCCTATTAAAATTTCACAGTTATTTTAAAATTACAGACAGGCGCTCCAATTTATTTATTTGTGTGAATTTATTTAGATCGTTTTAAATAATCTTGTTGCCTTTTTACACGGAATTATGGCGTAATATATATTTTGTTACACTTCACAGGGTAGGATATTACTATTCCACTGGTTCGAAGGCAAGCTGGTGCAAGTGACCGAAAAAGAGATAAAAGGCGCGTGCTACGTACTAGTCGAGTTCAACGGGAAACTGCTCGCCGCCATCAACAGTACCGTGAGTACCATCTCATCCTTACTAGGTGGAATGAAACACATCTTTCAATTAAATTGCAGTCATAAAAAAACATGTCAAAGTCCATGATTATGTGCTAAACTACAATTTGAGTAATTAATAATAATACAACTAAGAGTCGGCAACGCATCAGTGACCTTTTTAGGGTCGTTGGTGTCCATGGACTGCGGTGATTGCTTACCATCAGGCAACCCGCATGTTCGTTTGCCTACTATTCTATAAAAAAAAAATAAGTCACAAGCAAAATGTAAAAGATAATTAAACTTGTACTACAAAGTTACTTAAATCAAGAAAAAAAAAACAAATAATGTCTAACATCCATGTAAACGCGAAATTTATGAGGATACTAGCTTTTGCCCGCGGCTTCGCCCGCGTGAATTTCCCACGGGAACAGTGCTTTTTCCCGGGATAAAAAGTAGCCTATGTGCTATTCCAGGTCATTATATACCTCTGTACCAAATTTCATCGAAATCCGTCCAGTAGATTTTGCGTGATTGAGTAACAAACATCCTCACAAACTCACAAATTCACAAACTCACATCCAAACTTTCGCATTTATAATATTAGTATGGATTAGCGTGGGCCCGGGACTATGTTCATGTGGGAAATCCTCTCTTAGTGCTCCCCGACACTTCTGTACACTCCTATGTCACCCTATGTACACTCCTATGTACACCTACATGCCAAATTTTAGTTTCCTACGCCCAGTAGATTTGGCTGAGCGTTGTCTGTCAGTCATTCGGTTACGGAAGAATCCTAATATCCTAATAAATATATTATAAATGGGAAAGTTTGGATGTGAGTTTGTGAGGATGTTTGTTACTCAATCACGCAAATTTACTGGACGGATTTCGATGAAATTTGGTATACGGGTAGAAAAATACCGGGAATAGCACATAGGGTACTTTTTATTCCGAAATTCCCATGGGAGCGAAGCCCCGGCGCGTGGCTAGTTTTATATATGTTGATGATTAATGATATGCTTCCGGTGAAGGAAAACATCATGAGGAAACCTGCACACTGGCTGACTGTTTAGTTTACTAGTGTGTATACGATAATGCCACTAGATGGCGGTAGTTTTTAAGTCTCGGAGCATTAGCCAAAGTTACATCGATAAATATAAATTTGAACAGTTTTTTATTATATTTTTTCACAGGGATTTCAGGATATGTATGCCAATGTATCGCTAAATAAGACTCAATTTTTAAGTCGATAATTAATCGATTTATTATCGTTCAGGTGCGACTATTCGAATGGACATCGGACAAGGAACTGCGACTAGAGTGCAGTCACTTCAACAACATAGTAGCTTTATATCTCAAGGCTAAAGGGGACTTCATACTCGTCGGCGACATCATGAGGTCTATGTCGCTGTTACAATATAAACAGGTATGAATAATACATACATACATACATAAATATTTTTAGGGCTTTAAACTGGGGATTCCTCCGCTCATAGGCGATGGGCTAACAACCTGTCACTATACCTGAATCTCCATTCCATCAGAGAGCCCACTTTTCAGCTAAGCGAGGCCTTCGAGTCTCACGACTCTTGGCTCTGTCTACCCCGTAAGGGATAAAGACGTGATTCTATGTATGTATGTATAAATATTATTACGCCTTTTTCCCGCAGGTATAGGCAGAGAATAGCGATTTCCACTTGCTACGATCCTTACAGATCTCTCTCGTTCCTCTACACTCATTACTCTCTTCATACATACTAAGAATATTCTATATTGAAAATTTATTGAGACATGATTGGTAAACTAAACCATTATATTAAAAACGGGTCATTCAAGTGCTATTATGCCGGGATTATAGAGTTTCGGATTTATCAGGAGCAAAGTATGTCTTGTGTTTTTCATACAAAATTTGACCCCCGATTTCAGCCCCTTGGGGGTTGATTTAAAAAAAGGAGCCTTGTTTGACCCCGGGTCTTCTACTATATCCATACCAAATTCCATAAAAATCGGTCTATAAGTTTAGCCGTGAAAGCGTAACAGACTTTCGCATTTTTAATATTAAGTATGGACTTAGTAATTTATATATTTTTCATTATTCATGCTCAGAAAGTAGGTTTGAAGTTGCCTGAGGAGCGGGTTGAAAGTTATACTTTTCTGCCCTAGGGAGAATCGTTTTCTACTGACATTTATTCTTACAATTTTTTCATAATTTGACAGCTAAAACGATTTTCCCTAGGGTTGAAAAATACTACTTTCAACCCGCTCCTCGTACTTTCCTAGTATTCGTAATGAAAAGCATTGCTTACCTCGGGTTAAAGACTTACTTTATACTTACAACCGTCTCGGGACTAAATAAGTTACCTTCACCCCTAGGGTAACAATGTACTATTGTTTACCAGATGGAGGGTAGTTTCGAAGAAATCGCCCGCGACTACACGCCCAACTGGATGACGGCCGTGGAGATCCTCGACGACGATACCTTCTTAGGCGCTGAGAACTGTTTCAATCTTTTCGTGTGTCAGAAGGACAGGTATGTGCAACGCATTATTATTTCGAATATTGGTAGAATGTTTGGCTTGGTACCTATAATGCTGGAGAGTTTCCTGATATTATGTCCAAATTAAAAAAGTATTTCTGTGCAAGCTACGGTCTCGCGATCGTAAAGCACAACAGTATGGTATGCGTTGTCGGAAACATAAACAAACTAATTAGTGAAAAATTAAAACACGACTGACAATTCACATAGCCTATGTCACTCGGAGGTAGATATGTGTAGCTCGCGAAAGAAAGATAAGAAAGATATATATCCTTCCAAAAGAGTGATTATATCTTTATATCACTTGTGTTTCAATTATATCTTTTCAATAATTTATATCAGTGAGATGTGAACGATTCGGAAGATTAGTGAGCTATTGAGCGACACGTGAGCTAGATTGTCACAACCGAGCCGAATAGGGAGTGATAAGAAGAGAGAGCTACATCGTTCGGTCGTTCATCGGCGCGAGCGAAGTGTGCGGTGTGAGCACAGACAACTTTTAACGGCTAAAAGCTGTCTGTGAATAGAGTTTAATTTCGTTGCGTAAACATTATAATACGGTGAAATTAAATGCTCATAGGTACTGTTTTGTTTGTTTTTTGCATTTTGACTTTCATGTTAAATTATGATTATCTATCTATAAAAGTCTATCTAAATTAATTATGTTGAAAAAATCACAAAAATGTTGAAAATCAAAACAAACGCGTAATATGCTCACAACGTAACTTAATAACTCCCAATTCTTTCGGCTCTATACAAGATGTTTTTTAAATCATTGGCATCCTTTCTACTGGTGAAAGTACTCATGAACATGAGCAACTTTTTGTATGGGACCGACTCAATCCGATGGAAAAAAAAAATCAGCTGTCCCATACATTTCGGGTGAGTAGGTATTGGAAAATAGTATGGAACAGCTGATTTTTTTTTCCATCGGATTGAGTCGGTCCCATACAAAAAGTTGCTCATGTTCATGAGTACTTTCACCAGTAGAAAGGATGCCAATGATTTAAAAAACACCTTGTATAAGATATGAATCGAGTGATATGATGATATAGTTACAAATAAATGATTTATTCACTCATTTGTTTCACCGCTCACCTAGTGCGCTAAATGATAAAGATATAAATGAGTGATATTAATCTTTGAGATGAAAAGATATATATATCTCTTTTCTTTTGAAAGATATATAATGCGCACCTCTACTCGGAGGTATGCAAGGAATCTAAAAATACCTCTCACAACAAAATCTGTTCAGCCGTTCAGGACTTATGGTGGAATAAAGGAACTTACATACATACAAGAACCCTGAAAACATAACACTCCTTTTTTGGTCAGTCGTGTAAAAAAACGTGAATGTGCTCTTGTTCTGTCGCAGTCTGCGTCAGCAGCGCTTTGAGGAGCGGACGCGACCTTGCGTTACGCGAATAAATAATCCAACCAAAAGGCAAGCTGCTTACATGTGGCCCGCTGTAGGTACACTCAAACAAAGCGCTTCAATGTGTGCTTGACTCTCACCGACGACGGGTTTACAGACACGGTCGCGGACACCAAAACTGGTTTTAGCTTTCAAAATCGCATCTGTGACGCGCATATCGACGCGCTTTGTGTGAGTACAGTGGGCCACATGGAAAAGTATACCACTTTTTATAGATCCTATTTCCGGTGGTACATTTTTCTAAGCAACTTCCAAAAGCCATTGACGACATTTTTCATACAATCACCAGCTTTCCTTATGGTTGTATTATTATTCATGTGCTTGCGCGACGAATACTGCACCGTTGTGCGTTACGATCGCGAGACCTTAGCTTATGAAAGCCACATTCTTGAGAAAGCTATCCGGAATCCTGCAATTCCCATGCTGGCAAAGCTGCGTGGCACAGCTAGTAAACATTTAATATTTGCAGCGCGGCGACGACAGACGAAGACCGACAACTGATGAGCTACATGGGGCAGTTCCACCTCGGGGACATGGTCAATGTGATGAGACCAGGCTCGCTAGTGTCGCAGACGCAACAGATCGACCGCAGACACCGCGCCGGTCTCCAACCCTGTGCTCTGCGCCACTGTACACGGCGCTATCTGTGAGTCTATACAGTTCCACCTCGGGGACATGGTCAATGTGATGAGACCAGGCTCGCTAGTGTCGCAGACCGCAGACACCGCCGCGCCGGTCTCCAACCCTGTGCTCTGCGCCACTGTACACGGCGCTATCTGTGAGTCTATACAGTTCCACCTCGGGGACATGGTCAATGTGATGAGACCAGGCTCGCTAGTGTCGCAGACCGCAGACACCGCCGCGCCGGTCTCCAACCCTGTGCTCTGCGCCACTGTACACGGCGCTATCTGTGAGTCTATACAGTTCCACCTCGGGGACATGGTCAATGTGATGAGACCAGGCTCGCTAGTGTCGCAGACCGCAGACACCGCCGCGCCGGTCTCCAACCCTGTGCTCTGCGCCACTGTACACGGCGCTATCTGTGAGTCTATACAGTTCCACCTCGGGGACATGGTCAATGTGATGAGACCAGGCTCGCTAGTGTCGCAGACCGCAGACACCGCCGCGCCGGTCTCCAACCCTGTGCTCTGCGCCACTGTACACGGCGCTATCTGTGAGTCTATACAGTTCCACCTCGGGGACATGGTCAATGTGATGAGACCAGGCTCGCTAGTGTCGCAGACCGCAGACACCGCCGCGCCGGTCTCCAACCCTGTGCTCTGCGCCACTGTACACGGCGCTATCTGTGAGTCTATACAGTTCCACCTCGGGGACATGGTCAATGTGATGAGACCAGGCTCGCTAGTGTCGCAGACCGCAGACACCGCCGCGCCGGTCTCCAACCCTGTGCTCTGCGCCACTGTACACGGCGCTATCTGTGAGTCTATA
Source organism: Ephestia elutella (assembly GCA_018467065.1). Taxonomy (NCBI): domain Eukaryota; kingdom Metazoa; phylum Arthropoda; class Insecta; order Lepidoptera; family Pyralidae; genus Ephestia; species Ephestia elutella. The sequence goes on from CM031588.1 coordinate 15,355,787, forward strand.
CAGTTCCACCTCGGGGACATGGTCAATGTGATGAGACCAGGCTCGCTAGTGTCGCAGACCGCAGACACCGCCGCGCCGGTCTCCAACCCTGTGCTCTGCGCCACTGTACACGGCGCTATCTGTGAGTCTATACAGTTCCACCTCGGGGACATGGTCAATGTGATGAGACCAGGCTCGCTAGTGTCGCAGACCGCAGACACCGCCGCGCCGGTCTCCAACCCTGTGCTCTGCGCCACTGTACACGGCGCTATCTGTGAGTCTATACAGTTCCACCTCGGGGACATGGTCAATGTGATGAGACCAGGCTCGCTAGTGTCGCAGACCGCAGACACCGCCGCGCCGGTCTCCAACCCTGTGCTCTGCGCCACTGTACACGGCGCTATCTGTGAGTCTATACAGTTCCACCTCGGGGACATGGTCAATGTGATGAGACCAGGCTCGCTAGTGTCGCAGACCGCAGACACCGCCGCGCCGGTCTCCAACCCTGTGCTCTGCGCCACTGTACACGGCGCTATCTGTGAGTCTATACAGTTCCACCTCGGGGACATGGTCAATGTGATGAGACCAGGCTCGCTAGTGTCGCAGACCGCAGACACCGCCGCGCCGGTCTCCAACCCTGTGCTCTGCGCCACTGTACACGGCGCTATCTGTGAGTCTATACAGTTCCACCTCGGGGACATGGTCAATGTGATGAGACCAGGCTCGCTAGTGTCGCAGACCGCAGACACCGCCGCGCCGGTCTCCAACCCTGTGCTCTGCGCCACTGTACACGGCGCTATCTGTGAGTCTATACAGTTCCACCTCGGGGACATGGTCAATGTGATGAGACCAGGCTCGCTAGTGTCGCAGACCGCAGACACCGCCGCGCCGGTCTCCAACCCTGTGCTCTGCGCCACTGTACACGGCGCTATCTGTGAGTCTATACAGTTCCACCTCGGGGACATGGTCAATGTGATGAGACCAGGCTCGCTAGTGTCGCAGACCGCAGACACCGCCGCGCCGGTCTCCAACCCTGTGCTCTGCGCCACTGTACACGGCGCTATCTGTGAGTCTATACAGTTCCACCTCGGGGACATGGTCAATGTGATGAGACCAGGCTCGCTAGTGTCGCAGACCGCAGACACCGCCGCGCCGGTCTCCAACCCTGTGCTCTGCGCCACTGTACACGGCGCTATCTGTGAGTCTATACAGTTCCACCTCGGGGACATGGTCAATGTGATGAGACCAGGCTCGCTAGTGTCGCAGACCGCAGACACCGCCGCGCCGGTCTCCAACCCTGTGCTCTGCGCCACTGTACACGGCGCTATCTGTGAGTCTATACAGTTCCACCTCGGGGACATGGTCAATGTGATGAGACCAGGCTCGCTAGTGTCGCAGACCGCAGACACCGCCGCGCCGGTCTCCAACCCTGTGCTCTGCGCCACTGTACACGGCGCTATCTGTGAGTCTATACAGTTCCACCTCGGGGACATGGTCAATGTGATGAGACCAGGCTCGCTAGTGTCGCAGACCGCAGACACCGCCGCGCCGGTCTCCAACCCTGTGCTCTGCGCCACTGTACACGGCGCTATCTGTGAGTCTATACAGTTCCACCTCGGGGACATGGTCAATGTGATGAGACCAGGCTCGCTAGTGTCGCAGACCGCAGACACCGCCGCGCCGGTCTCCAACCCTGTGCTCTGCGCCACTGTACACGGCGCTATCTGTGAGTCTATACAGTTCCACCTCGGGGACATGGTCAATGTGATGAGACCAGGCTCGCTAGTGTCGCAGACCGCAGACACCGCCGCGCCGGTCTCCAACCCTGTGCTCTGCGCCACTGTACACGGCGCTATCTGTGAGTCTATACAGTTCCACCTCGGGGACATGGTCAATGTGATGAGACCAGGCTCGCTAGTGTCGCAGACCGCAGACACCGCCGCGCCGGTCTCCAACCCTGTGCTCTGCGCCACTGTACACGGCGCTATCTGTGAGTCTATACAGTTCCACCTCGGGGACATGGTCAATGTGATGAGACCAGGCTCGCTAGTGTCGCAGACCGCAGACACCGCCGCGCCGGTCTCCAACCCTGTGCTCTGCGCCACTGTACACGGCGCTATCTGTGAGTCTATACAGTTCCACCTCGGGGACATGGTCAATGTGATGAGACCAGGCTCGCTAGTGTCGCAGACCGCAGACACCGCCGCGCCGGTCTCCAACCCTGTGCTCTGCGCCACTGTACACGGCGCTATCTGTGAGTCTATACAGTTCCACCTCGGGGACATGGTCAATGTGATGAGACCAGGCTCGCTAGTGTCGCAGACCGCAGACACCGCCGCGCCGGTCTCCAACCCTGTGCTCTGCGCCACTGTACACGGCGCTATCTGTGAGTCTATACAGTTCCACCTCGGGGACATGGTCAATGTGATGAGACCAGGCTCGCTAGTGTCGCAGACCGCAGACACCGCCGCGCCGGTCTCCAACCCTGTGCTCTGCGCCACTGTACACGGCGCTATCTGTGAGTCTATACAGTTCCACCTCGGGGACATGGTCAATGTGATGAGACCAGGCTCGCTAGTGTCGCAGACCGCAGACACCGCCGCGCCGGTCTCCAACCCTGTGCTCTGCGCCACTGTACACGGCGCTATCTGTGAGTCTATACAGTTCCACCTCGGGGACATGGTCAATGTGATGAGACCAGGCTCGCTAGTGTCGCAGACCGCAGACACCGCCGCGCCGGTCTCCAACCCTGTGCTCTGCGCCACTGTACACGGCGCTATCTGTGAGTCTATACAGTTCCACCTCGGGGACATGGTCAATGTGATGAGACCAGGCTCGCTAGTGTCGCAGACCGCAGACACCGCCGCGCCGGTCTCCAACCCTGTGCTCTGCGCCACTGTACACGGCGCTATCTGTGAGTCTATACAGTTCCACCTCGGGGACATGGTCAATGTGATGAGACCAGGCTCGCTAGTGTCGCAGACCGCAGACACCGCCGCGCCGGTCTCCAACCCTGTGCTCTGCGCCACTGTACACGGCGCTATCTGTGAGTCTATACAGTTCCACCTCGGGGACATGGTCAATGTGATGAGACCAGGCTCGCTAGTGTCGCAGACCGCAGACACCGCCGCGCCGGTCTCCAACCCTGTGCTCTGCGCCACTGTACACGGCGCTATCTGTGAGTCTATACAGTTCCACCTCCTAGTCTAACAACTACTTGTCTAGTTACCCTGCATAACTTCGCAAGTTCAACATAGATGGCGCACAGAGTAATTTCGATCAGCAGTTCGCAACATCAAGACAGATGGCAGTCAGATCGCACGAGCAAAAAGTCGACTCAACAATCGATCTCTATACAATAACAATGAAAAAAAAATCGCGCTTATCAGAGTTCCAAGGCTTGCATCGCTACAGAACTCATGCCAATGTTAATAGTTGCAGTCTTGAATTGCTACAGATCTCATTCAAATGGTAATAGTTGCAATTTGCAATGATTTTAGGTAAACGAACCAAAAATATTTTTTAAGAATTTGTCTTATATGCTATTCAATAATCTCTCCCCAGGTCTAGTAGTGCAGCTGTCACAAGAGCTGTTCGAGTTCCTGCACAAGCTGTCGGAGAGGCTGACGCACACAATCAAGTCTGTAGGCAAGGTGTCACACGCGTTCTGGCGTTCCTTCAACACAGACATCAAGACAGAACCGGCCGAGGGGTTCATCGACGGAGACCTCATAGAGAGCTTCCTGGACCTCGCTCGGGACGTTCAGCAAGAGACCGTCAAGGGACTACAGGTAGATATATTGTTAAGGTTCCGTTTGTATGACTGTATATATGTACGCCCACATCCCCGACATCAGAAGTGGGATAATCAATCCCGCACATAAAGACGGAGCCGGCCGAGGGGTTCATCGATGGAGACCTCATCGAGAGCTTCCTGGAACTTGCCCGGAACGTGCAGCAAGAGACCATCAAGGGGCTACAGGTTAATATATTGGATTTTTAGGGTTCCATCCATACAGGGTTATTGGTAAGTCGACCTACATCCGTTGAGAGGTGTTAGTACTGGTCAAAATAAACTATTTGCACCCCTATTGCCGTAGCCAAAAGTTAACCGTTTCAGAGATATTTAACATTTTGTGTGTTTTTAGAAAAAAACCACTTTTATGTAGATTTTGCCTTCCATTTTTTTTTTAGGAAAGCAACCTAGTTTTTTAAGATGTTTTTACACTTAAGAATGTTTAGTCTAAACTATTTTGTAAAGAAAACTAAAAAAGGAAATGGATAATTTAGCCTCATAACCCGTATTTTGTTAATAATTTTTCCTATAACTTTCAACTTTAGACACAATTTTCTCAAAAAATACTAGTATAAAATATTTGTGCAGATATTACAGAAAATATCCTTGCTTTATTAGCTTCACAAAAAGGTATAATAAACAGGTAAAATATTTGTGATTCTTAAAAAAAACCTTGATAAAGTAGGTAAGAGAGCTCACAAAGGATAGGGTGCAATGATAAAAAGGGAAAAAAACTAAGTTAAAAAATTTAATAAAAATTCGTTTTCAATATGACTACCACTTCTTCTAATACAAAAAAAAAACTCATTCGACTTCTTAATTCACTTTTCACCACGTCGCTTCTTAGCTGCCTTCTTATTTCTTCAGCCGCTTAAATAATACTTACTTTGTTTAGGGGTTTCTTAATTTGATAGAGGATAGTCATCTTTATAAACGATCGTTTTCATATGTCTCAATAAGTAAGTAGTATTCCAATGGAGTCCAAACTGGACTCCTGACAGGCCATGGCACGCCTTTTCCGATCCATCTGTGTACTAAGTAGGTAGTTCTCATTCAGCTAATCTCGAACGCATCTTATGTAGTTGGCAGGACCCATAGATTATACAATACCAGGACAGCCATGGTGTTGGAACCACATAAGTATTTCTTCTTCCAATTATTCAATTCCCTACTAAATGAAGAAACCCTTAAATAAAGAATTATTATGAAAGCTAACGGCGCAAGAAATTAGAAGACAGCTGAAGAGTGACGCGGCAGATAGCGAATAGGTCAATTAATTACCCTTTTATTCATTTTTTCGCTTTTTTCCCAAAGCACCTTATCCTTCGAGACCCCTCCCTTACCTACTTTGTCAAGGTTTTTTTTTTAAGAATCTCAAATATTTTACCTGATTATTATACCTTTTTGTGAAGCTAATAAAGCAAGGATGTTTTCTGTAATATCTGCACGAATACTTTATAATATTTTTTTTGAGAAAATTGTATCTAAAGTTGAAAGTCATAAAAAAATTATTAAAAATACTGGTTTTGAGGCTAAATTACCCATTTCCTTGTTAAAGATGTTAGTATTCTTTACAAAATGGTTTAAATTAAACATTTGTTATAATAAAAACATTTAAAAAAACTAGGTAGGATGAAAAAAAAATACAAGACAAAATCTACGCCAAAGTGACTTTTTTTCTCATAACATCTAAAATGTGAAATATCTCTGAAACGGTTAACTTTTGAATAAGGCAATAGGGGGTAAAACCAATTTGTTATGACCAATACTAATACCTCTCACCGGATGTAGGTTGACTTACCAATAACCCTGTATATGGAAGGTGTCGCACGCGTTCTGGCGCTCGTTCAACTCTGTAAGGCTAACCTCTCCCGACTTCGCCGCATTTCGAATCTGCTTGCACCTGAATTATCAAACGCCCACACCCCTTCCCGACATCAGAAGTGCGATAATCAATCCCGCTTCGCATACACATAGTTCGAAGTACTGAGAAGGACATAGAGTACCTTTCATCCCGGGAAAAAGCAGTTTCCGTGGGTTATTCACGCGGGCGAAGCCGCGGGCAAAAGCTAGTTACTAAATAGGTATTGAAACATCTGTGTGTGTGTCGACAGATCGACGACGGCGGCGGGATGCTGCGCGACGCGACCATCGACGACATCATCAAGATCGTGGAGGACCTCACCCGGATACACTAGTTACATTGCACCTAATAAATATTATATCTAATTACCTATGTTTCATTTACGGTCGGTGTTCCGTCGATTTTGGAACCGAACGGAATCGCCAAACGCCCGGACGGTTTATCTTTAGTCCCGTGGTATTTGGGCAAGTCTCTTGTTTGGGATACCACGTGTGTGGACACTTTGGCACCCTCGCACTTGTCTTCCACTTCAATTCATGGTGGCGCGGCTGCTTGCACTGCTGAGTTAGGTAAAAAGCGGAAATACGCGGGTCTGGTTGACAGTTATAACTTTTTGCCCTTCGCAGTAGAAAGGCTAAAAAATTTTAAATCAAGTCTCAACGAGTCTCATCGAGGCAACTGGAGACCCAAGAGCTGGCGTCTTTTTTGCTCAGCGCATAAGCCTCGCAGTTCAGCGGGGTAATGCGGCGAGTATCCTGGGCACACTGTGTCACTGCCTCGGTGCGGCGCGTTCGAGGAGATTTTTTATTTGTAAATTGTAAACGTGTTTCATTTATACATCGATGACATCATCAATAAAATCCTCGAAAACCGATTTTTTTTATATACAGAGCGGTAAACGAGCAAGCGGTTCACCAGCAGGCCTAGCCAAGTGTCAAACGCTCAGAAGCGATTCGAATTTACGCTTTGCTAACGCTTTGTCGATAACGCATATTATAAGCGATTACCGCTGCCATGGACAACTGCAACTACTAAAAAGCAACTATTGAACATGCAATACAACTGAAATTAAATTCAGTAGTTTTTACTGGCGTCGATAGAATTTATTTCGAAAACACTTCCGAGTTCTACCCTAATCTATACATATAATAAAACAGTAAAAATATTTTGTCTGTACATTTAGTTTTTTTGACTGAAATGGATAGAGGGAGACCTAAAAAGAATATTAGAAAGCAAAAATATTTTTTTGAAATTTCTTGTTTGTCTGTGTTTGTAATATATTGGGTAAAACTAAACGCGGGCGTTTCGCATTGCTGCCGCCAGAGGGCGTTCGGGGTTTTCACTTTGCTCGTGCGAATGGCTCGCGGACGGTCGCCATTGCTACGCGATATCGGTTTGATTTTTAATACGCGAGAGGGCCCGCGTTCTTTGATTGCTAATTAACTTGAGTTGTATTTGTGAATTTCCTGTTTGTTAAATAACTATTGAACTTTGTGTTTGTGTACCCGTCATTGTGACTTTCTCCTGTGGGATGTGACGCGTGGCTGCTCGCTCACATCTACCTGTTGCCGAGCCGATTTCGGGAAGAAATCTATTTATTTGTCCTGGGGAATTGAGATCTCAAGGGTTAGGTAGGGTGATTAGGAATTCCCCCTTCCCGAAGATACTCAAGTTTGGATCCGAAGAGAAAGAAGATTTAGCTTGGTAAGTGTTTTTTAAGTGTAATTAATTTATAGGTTAGGTTATCATATAGGGCCCTGTAGCTCCCTTCATAAGCTACGGTGGTAGCAGACTGCGTTAAGTTATTTAGGTTTTAGTCGGGCAAACGTGGTGCCGCGTGGAGATTTCTTCCCGGTACTTATTTTTTACCGGTGGTTTTTTCCCGGTGAAGTTCCGGTACAGGATTCTTCCCGCCGCTTCGTTTGTCCGGATTCGCTCTGCGCACATTTTCTGGCAGCAGAGCGTAGTTGCTCTGCACATTTTCTGGTAGCAGAGCGTAGTTTATCTACCCTCTATTTGTTCGTTTGTAAAAAAAAAATAATTAATTGTTTGTAAAAATTATTAGATTTTTCTTAGTTTGTTTGTATAAGAATATTTGTAACCTTTTTTGTATTTGTTTGCGGTTTGTACCGTGCGTTCCGGGTTTGTGCCATTCTCATACCTACCGCGGTTCTTCGTGTAGTTGCTTGATTTTGTTGTTTTTTATTTACCTTTTGTTATTTTTTGTTTGTGACTTGACGCGATGGCAAAGGCCTCCAATGCTAGGGCGACACTCGCCAACGAATTGAGATGGTTTGTGACGGCCGGAGGACTCCTGTCCCGGAAGGACAGGGAGGGCGCCATACTGCTAAGAGCGGATCACCTCCACTCACGATTGATTAGCGCGGAAGCGGCCATGGCGGCGCTTACCGAAGCCGATCTTACCCCGGAGGCCTACGCAGGTCACATGGCGGACATGGACCAGATCCTGAGTCTGCACGATGATATCGCGGAGGCGGTGACCGCAATAAGGGCGAGACAGGCTGGCGGACCAGCCCCTCGCACACCTGTTAGACAGGAAGGACCAGCGGTTACTGGTCGGCTCCCCACCCTTCAGCTGTCCCACTTTGGGGGTAGGATGGAGGAGTGGGTAGCATATAAAAATATGTTTGAGTCCCTGGTCGTAGCACGACAGGATTTGTCGAAGGCCCAGAAGATGGCCTACCTCCTCTCCACTCTTGAGGATGAAGCGCGGTCGCTCATCCAGCACCTCCGGGTGGAGGACGACCAGTACGATACGGCTTGGGAGTTATTGAACTCCCGCTACCAAAACTTACGTTTGTTAGCGGATGCGCACGCCGCACAGTTGATGGCCCTGCCCAAGGTGGCCAACAGGGCACAGTTGCGCCTGCAGTTGCTCACGCCCGTTACAGTGGCCTGTAACGCGCTCCGCACACTGGGGCTGCCGGTGGACCAATGGTCCTTTTTGTTGGTGCACATTGTATTGGGCAAATTGCCCAATGACATCCGCTCGCGATTTGAGCGCGAGAATGCGGAACGGGATAGCACCACCCTACCAACATTCACTGACTTGGTGAAGTTTTTGGAGTTTGAGGCACGGGCGGCTGAGAATACCATGACGGACTCAGCGCCATCCAGAGCGCCTGAACGTAGGCCCTTGGAACCCTCATGGCGAGGGAGGCCCCAACAGGGACGGCAACCGCCACCGCGTGGAGCTGGTGCGCGGGTTGCACACACGGCAGCAGTCGCGAGGGACGCGGACTGCCTGCAATGTGGTCGGATGGGCCACAGCCTGCTGCAATGCAGGGACTGGCAGAGACTGCCAGTACAAGATAGGCGCCGCATGGCAAAGCGGCATGAACTTTGCTTTTATTGTTTGGGCAGTCACTATGCACGTGACTGTCCCAGTGCCATACCATGCAGTGCATGCCGTGGGCGGCACCACGCGATGCTCTGCATGAACCGGAACGGGGATGGCCCCCGGATGTTGAGGCAGGGGTCCCCTATGGGCGGGGGCGCTCCTGCGCGAAGCCCTCCACCACCGGACGGAGGACGCGGCTTCGCTCGTCGCACCCCCCCTCGGGAGGGGGGTCGCGTACCTGCGCGGGTCTTGGCGGACCGGGACCACGCGCCCCAAGGTCATGGCCAGTATGTGGCTGGCCAGGCCCCGGATGGGGCCCCCATGGGCGGGGGCCCTAGATCGGACGTGAGAGTGGGGACACCCCCCTCCACGCGGGTTACCAATACCCAACACATGCAGCCGCAGCGGTTTTCTCCGCCGCTGCACGAGTACCCACGGCTGGAGTACCACCCGCCGTACCATATGTATGGCCGGGCCGCGGGTTCTGCCCCCCCTCAGATGGGGATGTGCACTCGCCCGCCATATTATCCGGGTCAGTGGCGCGCCCCTGGTTTGGAGAGAGTGGGGAGCCCGTAACTAGCTTGCTCCCTTGCTGGGACAGAGCCGCGGACGGTTCTGCTCCCTACCGCGGTGGTCCGCGTATGGGGTCGTGGGGGGGAAGCCATTAATTTGAGAGCTCTGTTGGACTCAGGGGCTCAAAGCAGTTTGGTTACCACTCGAGTGGCACGCCAGTTAGGTTTAGTCGTGGAAGACTCGCCTGTGCCACTTCTTGGAGTTGGTGGCATACAGGTGAAGTGTCTGACGGGCCAGACACTTGTCACCTTTTCGTCGCTGAAGTCCTCCACAATGAGGATCACGACTTCGGCTATGGTAATGGATACCATTGCGGGTTGGCACCCCTCGACAGACATACCGCCGGGTGTGTTGTCTTTGGTTTCGGGTCTGGATTTGGCCGACCCCTTTGTCTTTCATCCCGGCCCAGTGGACTTGCTCCTGGGTTCGGACGTATTGGGTTGGATTTTGTTGGGTACACAGAAGGCTCTGGGTTCGTCTTCACTGATGGCAGTGTCTACGATTTTTGGTTTTGCCCTGATGGGCCCTGTGTTTGATAATAGCACCGTGGAGGAGCCACCGGTCGTCGCATCTGCGTCCTTGGCCAAGACCATGCAAAGGTTTTGGGAGGTGGAGGAGCCACCTATGAGTTCCAGGATGGATCCGGAACACGCTGAGTGCGAAGCCTTCTTTCGATCAACCACGGAGAGGTTGCCCTCCGGTCGGTTTGTAACTAGGTTACCTTTTGTTGCCTCTCGTCCTAGCCTAGGGCAAAGTGGGGCGCTTGCGGAGAAGCGACTGCTGTCCATGGAGCGACGCATGCAGCGTGACCACGTACTTCGCGATAAATATATTGAATTTATGCGCGAGTACGAGGATTTGGGTCACATGTCTCCGGCTCGAGTTGATTGGAGCTCAACTGAGCATTATTTTTTGCCCCACCACGCGGTGGTGAAGGCCTCAACGGGCAAGTTGCGGACTGTCTTTGATGGGTCCGCACCCACTTCGAACGGAGTTTCGTTGAATATGTGTTTGCATTCGGGTCCCAAATTGCATAGGGATATAATTGACATCATCTTGAACTTTAGAAGACATCAAGTGGTTTTTGGTGCGGACATCCGGATGATGTTCCGCCAGACAGTCATACATCCTGAGGACAGGCGATTCCAGTTGATACTCTGGCGTGAGCGCCCTGAGGATCCTGTGACGGTGTATGAACTCAACACAAACACGTATGGTTTGAAATCTAGTCCCTATATCGCCATCAGATCATTGCTTGAATTGGCAGAGCGGGAACGGATCCGCTTTCCCCGTGGGGCTTCCGTGCTGTCACGTGACTTGTATGTTGATGACGTGTGCACCGGAGCCCAAAGTATTGAGGAGGCCCTCCTACTGCGGGATGAATTGATTGAAATATTGAAGACAGGTGGCTACGAGCTACGTAAGTGGTTGTCCAATGAGCCTAGAGTTCTAGAAGGGATCCCGGAGGATCACCAACAGAACCCTCACCTGTTTGAGGATGTGGATGATCCCAACAGGATAGCGGTGCTGGGCATGCAGTACCAGCCGCTAACCGATATTTTCACATTCCAAGTGGACTTGGAAATACCAAAAGTCTGGACTAAGAGAACGGTGTTGTCCGTAATAGCCCGTATGTTTGATCCAAGCGGTTGGATCAGTCCAGTGATATTCTCTGCAAAGTGTCTTCTTCAGAGACTTTGGACTTTGGGCGTCTCGTGGGACGAGCCGCTGTTTGGCTCTCCATTGGATGATTGGCTCGAGTTGTTTTCATCGATTAAGGAAGTCAATCGGATTGCCTTGCCTCGTCGAATATTGCCCCCGGGAAATATCGAGCCAGCCTGCATGGCTTTTGTGACGCGTCGGAGCGAGGCTACGCCGCGTCAGTCTATATGCGGACAGTTGACGCCGATGGCCGGGTCAATGTCTCGCTTTTGTTAGGGAAGAGCAAGGTCGCCCCCATCAGGACTAGGCTGACTATTCCCAAGCTTGAGTTGAGTGGAGCTCACCTTCTCTCTAAATTGTTGCATCACGTTGCATGTGAGCTGGCGGCCACGGTCGAGATACGGGACATCTTCGCCTGGTCGGATAGCCAGGTCGCGCTTGCATGGTTGCGCGCGGCCCCACATACCTTGGAGGTTTTTGTGGGAAATCGGGTTTCCCAAATCCAGAATATCGGAATTGATATAACATGGAGACATGTGCCGGGAGAGCTTAACCCAGCGGACTGTGCCTCCCGAGGTTGTACGGCACCAGAATTGGTGTCACACCCGCTCTGGTGGGGCCCAGAGTGGCTGATGGGATCAGAAACTTCTTGGCCTGTCTGTCAGACAGATGTTACTTCTTTGAGTTTGACTGGGCTCCGTGTACATGCTGTAGTCGCTGAGACGACGTCGGAGCCGGATTGGCTACTTGCTCGGTATAGCAGCTTGGATAAGCTTCTGGGTGTTACCAGTTGGATTAAGCGTTTCATACATAATTGTAGAAACCCACAGGCAAAGCGGTTGGAGCCGATTGCAGGTGCAGAAGAGCGCCGGAGCGCATTGTTGCATTGGGTCCGTGTCGTGCAGACCGGACGGTTTGAGTCAGAGCTTCGTATTTTGCGCGACGGACGCGCTAAGTTGAAGGGCGCGGTCGCTCGTTTGAACCCGTACATCGACTCGGATGGGCTTCTTCGGGTTGGAGGCAGGCTCCGGAAGGCGGATCTTCCATATGAGACTCGCCATCCTCTGTTGTTGCCCAAGGGCGGACCCTTGGTGCAGCTTTTGGTGTCTGATCGACACATTCGTAACGCCCATGCTGGGTGCAATGCTTTGTTGGCTATTTTGCAACGCGAGTTTTGGATTTTGTCAGCCCGAAGAGCAATCCGTAGTGTCCTGTTTCGATGTATTGCATGTTATAGGTTGAAGGCATCCACGATGCAACCACAGATGGGTGATTTGCCCGCTGATCGAATCCGACCTTCGAGACCGTTTGACGGCGTTGGAACCGATTTTGCCGGTCCCTTTTCGATCAAGGCTTCTCCCTTTCGTAATGCCCGTATTGTGAAGGGCTATTTGTGTGTATTTGTTTGTTTGGCCACCAAGGCTGTCCATTTGGAGGTGGTATCGGCTCTGACTACGGAGGCCTTCGTCGCCGCGTTGGATCGCTTTGTTTCGCGTCGAGGTCTACCTTCCCTTATTAGGTCTGATAATGGCACAAACTATAAGGGAACTGTAAATTATCTTAAGGATGTTTCTGTGTTTCTTGATAAAAATTGTACTAGTTTAAGTCAAATTGCTGCCCAAAGGGGAATAACCTGGAAGTTTAGTCCCCCAAGTTGCCCCCATTGGGGAGGGATTTTTGAAGCGGCTGTGAAATCCGCAAAGACCCACCTCCGCCGCATTATCGGAGAAACGGCTCTAACTTTTGAAGAGCTGGCCACAGTGTTTTGTAAAGTTGAGGCGGTCCTCAACTCTCGTCCTCTCTGTCCGCTATCTCCAGATCCAAATGACTTGGAAGCTCTCACCCCTGGTCATTTTTTGGTGGGAGGGCCTTTGAATGCCCTGCCCGAATACCCGTGGAAGGACGAACGCGTATATCGGTTGTCGCGTTTTCAAATGTTGCAGCAAATGAGCCAGGACTTTTGGCGTCGCTGGTCGCTTGAATATTTGCATTTGCTGCAGCAAAGAGTGAAGTGGACAGACAGGACTGAGCCTCCCAGGGAGGGTGATTTAGTATTGTTAAAAGAGGCAAATTTGCCCTCATTGCTTTGGCGACGAGCTCGCATATTACGTTTGATTCTTGGCGGAGATGGCACTCCGCGTGTGGCTGAGGTGTTGGTCGACGGTTCGATTTTAAGGAGAGGTGTGACCTCTCTCGCCCGCCTTCCCGTAGAGTAAGCTAGCGGTCTGCTTCTCAGACCGGGACGGGGGGATGTTTGTAATATATTGGGTAAAACTAAACGCGGGCGTTTCGCATTGCTGCCGCCAGAGGGCGTTCGGGGTTTTCACTTTGCTCGTGCGAATGGCTCGCGGACGGTCGCCATTGCTACGCGATATCGGTTTGATTTTTAATACGCGAGAGGGCCCGCGTTCTTTGATTGCTAATTAACTTGAGTTGTATTTGTGAATTTCCTGTTTGTTAAATAACTATTGAACTTTGTGTTTGTGTACCCGTCATTGTGACTTTCTCCTGTGGGATGTGACGCGTGGCTGCTCGCTCACATCTACCTGTTGCCGAGCCGATTTCGGGAAGAAATCTATTTATTTGTCCTGGGGAATTGAGATCTCAAGGGTTAGGTAGGGTGATTAGGAATTCCCCCTTCCCGAAGATACTCAAGTTTGGATCCGAAGAGAAAGAAGATTTAGCTTGGTAAGTGTTTTTTAAGTGTAATTAATTTATAGGTTAGGTTATCATATAGGGCCCTGTAGCTCCCTTCATAAGCTACGGTGGTAGCAGACTGCGTTAAGTTATTTAGGTTTTAGTCGGGCAAACGTGGTGCCGCGTGGAGATTTCTTCCCGGTACTTATTTTTTACCGGTGGTTTTTTCCCGGTGAAGTTCCGGTACAGGATTCTTCCCGCCGCTTCGTTTGTCCGGATTCGCTCTGCGCACATTTTCTGGCAGCAGAGCGTAGTTGCTCTGCACAGTCTGTCTGTCTTTCTGTCTGTCTGTACGCGTTTCACGCAAAAACTACTGGACGGATTTGAATGAAACTTTTTTTGTTGTATAGCTATTAAGCCTGGGCAACATATAGGCTATAAGTGATTTTAAAAACTGAAACACCTGATGAATAACCTTAACAGAACAGCTAAACTATAAGAAATATCGCAATGGTACCTTTGCAAAAGTGTGTGCGTTACCCTGGCAGGAAAGTGTGTCCTGGAGTTAAGTGAATGGATCCAAAACGTTGTGCGTAGTCTAGTGTACATGTGCCGCGAATAAAACTTTTGTGCGTCTTGTAGTTTAGGAAAAAAACGGAAATCTAGGATTCTGCTAGGGTAACGTCGTTCTAGCAGGAAAGTTCTAAACGAATGATCGGAGAGAGAAATATTCTGAGGGGGCAGAGAGCTTAGAGCTGTGCATTGACTTGGGCCGAAAAGATCATTTGTGCGTCTTCAGGTTTTCGGGATTTTGCATTTCCTGCTAGAGTAACGTTTTGCAAAATCGTGGATCTCCTAGATCCATCGTATGTGCGCCTGTAAGATAAATATACATGAGTAGCTATTCATTTGTGCCCATCTGTGCCATAATTAGATTTAAGAAAATATTTATAATTTTGAAGTAATCGCGTTGTCTTTGAAATCAATAAAAAAATCATAGCGCCTAAATGAAAAGACGTGTAAGCTCGCTGAAAACTGTATTCGATTCTTCTATACACCTATAATAACCAAAAAAAGTTTCTGAAGTGCACATGTATTCATTATTGAATAATATTACTAAAAGACAAAATTAGGTGACTTAACTTTTTTTTTTTTTTT
>CM031588.1:15370916-15466140 GCA_018467065.1 Ephestia elutella
AGATGCTAACTTTGACGTCAACATACAAGAAACCGGCTCAACCCAATATGTGTGCGTGTGAACCAAAGATTAGTGTGTTCAGTCATAAGTTATCGTGGAAATTTTCAGCTCAAAATGTTAAGGATATAAGTAAATAAACACAAATCCAAAAACATATGAACAACGGCAGATTATCCGGCCAAATTAGAATGACTACAAAAAAGCGACGGTTTCATACATATCGATAACCTTCTCTATTGAACGTATTATACCTAAGCTGTTCGTACAGTCGCATTTAAACGTTTATTAGCAAATGCCAACCTGTAACTTTATTTGTGGGAAATAGTGGGAGTAATTAAAATATATATATTGTTGTTAAATAGGGATATGTATAAAAGTTAAGGTCGTGTTCCTTATTTGTCGAAATAGGTAGATTAGGTACTTTCTATAAAAATACAAAATGTGTTTTTTAAATGTGATAGTTTATTTAGGTACCACTATTATGAACTAGCTACATGGCTATGGCTACTGTTTCTTCTTCCATGTCGAGTCGTACAATTCTGCATACCGACCGATGTTTCCTTCCTCCGCGCAGCACCCGATGACGTTGGATTAGTTTTCTGGTGGTTTTCTGTCTACGGATAACAAAAACAATAGGGAGGAGTCGCTTTGTCTAGCTAGCGTGAAGAAAGTGAGATAACTAGTAAGCAAAATGGTATAAGTGGGACAGAGATAGATATATAATCGTCATTCTATTTTCAATAATGCGATGTATTTTGCTTTTTACTAGAAGTGAGTCATCTTTTCTCTTGGTAAACAGTTTGGTGCGTTGCGTGTATCACGCGTGCATGTTGTATGTTATGACGCTATGGAGATCCTGTTGCGCAGTTGCGTTTGTTTACTTTTTAGATGTTGATTAAAAGTTTATGAAGTTGGAATGGAATAATCTGCAATGGTAAGTAAATATTTAAGTTACCAATGGTTAGAAAGGAAGGCATTTGGTTTTCTTTAGCAGTAAGTAAATATTATTTTATTGTTCGAGACCCACAGCTAAAAGTGCAGTCCAAAGTCATTGAGTCATTTTTGTTTTCGGCTAAGCAGTTGATTTAAAAATGCAATATCCCAATAAGACTGGAAATCCTTTCCGCAAAATATGCTTGGTAGATATATAAAGTACCCAGCCAGATCATGAGACATATTTTATGCTTTGACTACTGGACCACCGAGGCAACTCTCTCTCGGCCGAAAGACGTCCACTGCTGGACAAAGGCCTCCCCAAGGATTTCCATAACGACCGGTCCTGCGCTGCCCGCATCCATGCGCATCCCGCGACCTTCACCAGGTCGTCGGTCCACCGAGTGGGAGGCCTGCCAACACTACGTTTTCCGGTTCGTGGTCGCCACTCGAGAACTTTTCTGCCCCAACGGCTATCTGTTCTACGAGCTATGTGCCCCGCCCACTGCCACTTAAGTTTCGCGATTCTGCGGGCTATGTCGGTTACTTTAGTTCTCCTACTACCGAGGCAACTACGGTGTCAAATCCGTTTGTTTGTTACCTCTTCATGCTTTATCTACTGAAATAGTCTTCCTGAAATTTCGCATACACATAGTTAGAAGTACTGGAGAAGGACATAAGGTACCTTTCATCCCGGGAAAAAGCACTGTTCCCAGTGTCCACAGTAGTAGTTTGATCTGTGATTTGATGCCATAATATTTAATATTAAAATTACCTATGTATAAGAGAATAAAAATAATAATTTCCAAATCAAAAACCTCTTTTTTTATTTTATATGGCCACTATGTGCGTGCATGTCCTGTGCATTTTATATCCATACTAGCTTTTGCCCGCGGCTTCGCCCGTGTGAATTTCCCACGGGAACAGTGCTTTTTCCCAGGTATCTTATGTTCTTCTCAGTACTTATAACAATATGTATGCTAAATATCGGGAAGAATGGTTCAGTAGATTAAGCATGAAGAGGTAACAAACAAACAAGTAAATAAACAAAAAAACTCACTTTCGCATTAATAATATTAGTTAGGATAGGATAGTTAGGATTTTTTAATTATTTCCTCAAATTTTGTCGGGAATTCCCAGTTGGGAATTGCCGACAGACGACGTTTGATAGCGACTGTACGGCCAACAGCTTAGGTATAATACGTTCAATAGAGAAGGTCATCGATATGTATGAAACCGTCGCTTTTTTGTAGTCATTCTAATTTGGCCGGATAATCTGCCGTTGTTCATATGTTTTTTGGATTTGTGTTTATTTACTTATATCCTTAACATTTTGAACTGAAAATTTCCACGATAATATATGACTAAACACACTAATCTTTGGTTCACACGCACACTTATTGGGTTGAGCCGGTTTCTTGTATGTTGACGTCAAAGTTAAGTCACCTAATTTTGTCTTTTAGTAATATTATTCAATAATGAATACATGTGCACTTCAGAAACTTTTTGTGGTTATTATAGGTGTATAGAAGAATCGAATACAGTTTTCAGCGAGCTTACACGTCTTTTCATTTAGGCGCTATGATTTTTTTCGTGATTTCAAAGACAACGCGATTACTTAAAAATTATAAATATTTTTTTAAATCTAATTATGGCACAGATGGGCACAAATGAATAGCTACTCATGTATATTTATCTTACAGGCGCACATACGATGGATCTAGGAGATCCACGATTTTGCAAAACGTTACTCCAGCAGGAAATGCAATATCCCGATAACCTGAAGACGCACAAATGATCTTTTCGGCCCAGGTCAATGCACAGCTCTAAGCTCTCTGCCCCCTCAGAATATTTCTCTCTCCGATCATTCGTTTAGAACTTTCCTGCTAGAACGACGTTACCCTAGCAGAATCCTAGATTTCCGTTTTTTTCCTAAACTACAAGACGCACAAAAGTTTTATTCGCGGCACATGTACACTAGACTATGCACAACGTTTTGGTTCCATTCACTTAACTCCAGGACACACTTTCCTGCCAGGGTAACGCACACTGCAAAAGTTTATCAATCTGACGAGCATTTTTTGTTGACGTATAAAAATCGAAGATCAGGATCATCTGATGAAGAACTCCAAGAGACCAGCTACACTATTACATATATGGAAATGGCGCCTTAGCAAAAGTCGTTCAACCTGATGAGCATGTTCTACAACGTATAAATAATAAAGATCTGTAACATCTGGAATTCCCGTTCATCAACATATATTCCCACGGGACACGGGATAACCAAATGGCTGGAATTTTGAGTACTGGAGTTTAGGTTACTACAGTTTGAAACACAAAAAGATTTTTCATCTAAGCGAAACTCACGCGGGCGAAGCCGCGGGCAACAGCTAGTCTATACATATAATAAGAGAGTATAATTAATTTGTCTGTACATTTAGTATTTTTGAATGAAATTGATAGAGGGACACTTAAAAAGAATAATAGTAAGCAAAAATTTTTTTTGAATTTTTTGTTTGTATGTATGATCACGCTAATCTCCGAAAGTACTGAACCGATTTAAATGTTTGTTTTTTTTTGTTGTATAGCTATTAAGTCTGGGCAACATTTAGGCTATAAATGATTTTGAAAACTGGAACACCTGATGAAGAACCAAAACAGAACAGTTGAAACTATAAGAAATAGGGACATGGTGCCTTAACGAAAATCGTTCAATCGGACGAGCATTTTGTTTGACATTGACGAGTTGACGTATAAAAATCGAAGATCAGGATCATCTGATGAAGAATTCCAAGAGACCAGCTACATTATGGAACATCTGATGAAGAACTCCAAGAAACCAACTCTATAAAATAAATAGAAATGGGGCCTTAGCAAAAGTCGTTCAACCTGATGAGCATTTTCTACTGACGTATAAATAGACAGGACACGGGATAGGACAAAGAGGGACTGCGTGGGAGTGGTAGTACACGGGAAATTGTAGATAACGAGCAGACGTCGTAAGATCGTTTATTGAATGAAATATCACTTGATTCATTTTAACACCGCGACTGTACTACGAGTACCTAATATATTCCCGCGGGACACGGGATAACCAAATGGCTGAAATTTTGAGTACTGGAGTTGAGGCTACTACAGTTTGGAACACAAAAAGATTTTTCATCTAAGCGAAACTCACGTGGGCGAAGCCGTGGGCAACAGCTAGTATACATACAATAAATGAAAAAAACCTCACAATTATAACTTTATTCACAAAAGGCATATAATCACAGTTTATAATAATTTGAAAAGCTAAAGCTTTAATTAAAATAATATTGGTAATAAAATTTAGGCATTCACAAAGAACAAAGAATCTTGTGCAAAAATATTGAAATAACATGTTTATGTATGGGTTTCGGGTTTCACGCATAATGTCCACTTCACAAAATGTGAGTTAAGTGCACATTATGCACCAAATTCTAATTTATGACTAGGACATTCACTTGCAAAACACATTCGCAAAATGCCAACATGCCAATTAACTATTTGGTATATTTTTCTATATCTTATTTAATGTTTCATACATATTACCCTCATAATAACTTATTAAAATAACAGAAAAATTGCATTTAATGTGCCAGAATATAGAGCAATATTCTAATATAATAATATTAGAATATTGCTTTAGATTCTTCCTAAATATAGGAAGGAATGGACCCACTATAACCGTCTTATTCATAAAAAGTTAACTCACACTAAACCTATTTTAGTTAATATATATTTTGTCCCTATCTCCCTTTTCAATATTTGACATTGAGAATGGGACAAAACATTTTGGCAAAAGTGTTCGTTAACTTTTTATTAATGACTAATTAACGACACAAAGCGGGCCCTTGATTCTACAAATTACTAACATAGATGTCGTGCCTCAGTTGTGTCTCAAAAGTCAAAGAAATCTTAATAAAACATAGAAGTCTTACAGAGATCTTGTCACTTTTCAATATCTTTGGCTCTTGAGATACGATATCGACGTTTGTTAGTAGAATCGGCCTCTAGGCTATCACAACTAAAATACCAACCCAAAGACTAACCACACTAGTAGAGTACCTAACTAATTTAACCTCTTTTATAACTAAGTATAAATAATATTAAATAGATTATTGAATAGAATTACTAAAAAATAATAAATAAAATTTGTTGATTCCATTCAACATTAGGACGATAACTACAGAAATTAACATTTCAAAAAACTGTATTTCTCACGCAGCGCCGCCGTGCATAATTTTACCTGCCAAAGTATATATTTCAGAAAGTCTTTATCCTAATCCTAACTAATATTATAAAAGCGAAAGTGAGTTTGTTTGTTTGTTTGTTTGTTGGTTTGTTTGTTTGTTTGTTTGTTTGTTACCTCTTCACGCTTCATGTACTGAACCAATCTTCCTGAAATTTTGCATACACATAGTTAGAAGTACGGAGATGGACATAGGGTACCTTTCATCCCGGGAAAAAGCACTGATCCCGTGGGAAGAGAAATTCACGCGGGCGAAGCCGCGGGCAAAAGCTAGTAAAGAATATTTTGTGCACATGATTTAAATATAATCATTACTAATACAATGTTATATCATTTCCTAGTTATAATTTCATATATTCTAATCATATTAAGTGTATATTTAAAGGTCAGACAGGGACTGACTTATCTAAAAAAAATATGATAGCCAGAGGAACATCGATATAAATATCATGAAATCATTGCCTAGGTACTTGTCTCAACTGAAATTTTCTGAGATAATGATAATAACCATTCTGTACAATTGTCACTATAAGGCCACTTTACGCAATTGATTTTAGATCGTAACATCATGGAAATTAGGTTTAGATTTCCTTGCTCTAAATAAAACACTACAGTACATGGTACTAAACATATAGTTTATAGTAGTGAGTGTATATAGTATTTGATGGTACGTCTCACATGACATGTTGCATGTTCATAGTAACAATAAAAGTAGTTAAAATACAACTGATAACTAGGTACTCTATAAAATTAATATGTTCTACAATACATAAGCAAATACTCTACAGATCATAATAGGAAGTACATACATTATAGTTTAATCGTCTTGCATTCCCCACATGTGAGTCTGTAGGACCTGTCGCAAAAAATAAATCTTTATCTTGATACTAAAAAACAATAGGTACATATTTGTTTCTGAATAATTTCATCTGATAAGCGATTGTACAAAGCATTTTCTGATTATATGCTTGTTTTATGGATTGTCGTAAAATAGCAAAACCATTTATTCTCTTCTGTGAAACAACTTCAGGTCCCGTTTTAATTCATACTGAAAAAATTTTCAGATACTTTCAAATTAAATTTAATTAACTCAAAGAATAAAATAGTATAATAAATTAGTTGCCCACTCCATAGTAGCCCATTCCATATAATTACTAATCATGGGGTAGTAATTTAATTAAAAAATGTCATAACCCAGCCGGCCGTGCCCACCCACGGGCAATAAATTAATGTCACCTCATCATGCATGTGAAATTCATTTCCAAGAAAATATTCTGTGATAAATTACAGTAAACTATACATTTTTAACTGATTCACATCATACAATAAAATATAATTCATAGCATAATGAATCTCAAGTTTTATATGCCCATTCATAGAATTCCTAATAAGATTATTATGTTTCAATCATTTTCACTTCACCATGAAATAATTGAAAAATTATGCAAGTTGGATGAAACGTGCCTGACGCTTCAGTTAAATTCAAATTCGTACATACGTCATTAAAATACAATTCTATCCAATGATAAAATCATATGAATAACAAGCCAGATCATTCATTGTGAGCAAGATAGTTAAATTTGAATGACAATATCTAGCATACTATTGACACAGTTGGACCTACTTCCTGAATTTGTTCGCCTTATGGTGCATAAACCACATGAGTGCGAACAGGCAGCTGGGAGGGCTGGACAGGGGCCCTGAAGAGTTCACATATTGTTCTACTTCGTCTATGTTCATTTCTACCGTTTCTATTAGTTCTTCATCAACACCTCCACCTAAAAATATAATTTTATTTTTTAGACTTGTAGCTTTAAATTGTTCATGCAACATCATACTCAAGAATCTCTGTATTATATCTTTTTAAATTTAAATTGAACATCATTCATTATATCATTATTTCTTTATATATTTTTTAGCAATGTTGAATAAGGTTAAGCTTGTAATGACATGCTGTATAAAATGAAATTAAATAAATAAATAAAATTAAACAACTAACAGCAAAGATATAAAAACATGATTAACACAGAATAGCACAGAACACTGAAGAAGCACCCATGAAGTTGAAGAGATAAAAGCTTACAGCCAACACACAGATCTGGAGAATCTTTTTGAACTCACCCTCTTCAACTTTCATGTCATCAGTGACTTCGCAATAGAACAGGGTCTGCAGAGCACCCTGGACTCCGACCCCTGACCTGATGGTAGAATATTATTAATAACAACAATCACTTTAATCAAAATTACCCTCGGTAACTTTCACGTCATCTGTCACTTCGCAATAGAGCAGCGTTTCCATTGAGCCCGATTCTTTCCTGATGGTAGAGACAACAGTTTTATTTTTATAGCAAACAACTGAGACTGATCTTGAGTACCATACTCAAAATCTGCATCAGCCAAATGGTGAATGATGTTTCCAACTAAAATACTTGAAAATAAATTAATTAAAATATCTAAATAAGTAAACAAGCTAATTATCTACAAATAAAAAACACGACTGACAACTTACATAGCCTATGTCACTCGGAGGAATGCAAGGAATCTAACAATACCTCTCACATCAAAATCTGTTAAGCCGTTCAGTACTTATGGTGGAATAAAGAAACTTACATACATGAACCCTGAAAACATAACACTCCTTTTTTGGTCAGTCGTGTAAAAAGTGAATAAGAAACATGGAATCCTAAAAATTATAACTAGGACTTCAATGAAATTTGGTATAAGTACAGATAGCAAAAAACATAGAATAATGGTACTTTTTAACACAAGTTTCCCACAGGAACAGGGACCCAGGGTGCAGCTAGATTATTATATTAAGTCAAATAATGTATTCATAAAGCCTCTAATACACTAGGAAATAATTGATGCGCAACATACTATGCAGTCTTACTTGATCCTACTGACTAAAGTGAAATAGTACATACCTAGTGTTTCTCAGTCATGTAAATTGTTTTGCTAAATATGTTTTGTTATTATGTTTTATTAGAAAATTGGCGCTGCGGACCCGGCTTAAGGAGCAAGAAAAAACAACATGTTGTGTGCCAATTGTTGCCTAATGTATTGGAGGCTTAAAGTTGTCATTGGGTTCAAGGTACAGGTTAGAATGACTTACCTATAAGATACAACTCTCTGCAGACTACTAACTTCCACATTGTAGCCACACTCCTCCAGAACTTCCTCTCTGGCTATCTCCTCCACTGACAATTTTTTGTCTATGATACCAGCACATATCTCTAGGGAAATGCCCAGGTGCGCTGGGTACTTATCTGTATCAATAACAGGATTCTCTCTGTCTTGCGCTGAGATACAGTTGTAGTACACAGCTTAAAAAATAATTTATTTATCAACAAAAAGTACAGGTTTATAAAATTAAAATGTATTATGCGACCTAACACCATTATTCCTCATGGAACTCACCCTAATGTGGGGCACAGTGATTGGCTCTCAGCGTTCCCGCTGTGGATGCGTGCTTTTGTATGCGACTAGCGCCAAGTGATAAAACTTTGTTCTTTTATTTTTGTTGTTGAACCACCAGCCATATGTTTATTAAACCAGTGAATAAAATAAGTTCTTTTAATTGCTTCACAAGTGCCCAAGAACCCTACACCTACCCTGAGATTTCCACATAGTACAATTTATCATAAATTTAATTACCGTGAAAATTGAGTTTCCAAATAAAATATACCTACAGTCCTACATAGTTTATAACAATAAAGATAAATCATTATGGTAACTCAAAAATGAAAATAATAAAAATAAATAGGTAAAATGTATGTACTTCTATTTAAAAATACTATGCGATATAATATGATGTATAGGAATACTTTCTAATTACCTGGACGGAACTGTTTCACAAATACCATAACTTTTCTAGATATATTAAACACGATAATAGCCACACTGTCGTGAACATGAAGAAGATCCCATGTCTTGGTCTTTCCGTTCTGAGTAAAGTTAAATCTTAGGGGCTTCACATAGGGAGAATCAGGTAAAGGAGTAAGGAAAACGTTGGTGAGATCCTCCATTGTATTGCAATAACCTTAAGCACACACGCACGATGCTTCCTTTGAGCTAAAAGATAAGATAATTATATAAGATAAATTCTTTAGTTATCGAACGAATACAATCACTCGTGGCTATCGCTCGCGGATTTGATTTGAATTGAATTATTGAGGGAAAGGAAAAACAGGAAAATTACAAGTTGATTAGTTGTAGTTGACAGTTCTTATTTATACGTTCTGACAGACATGACAGACTCTTATTTTATTAAAAGTCTGTGTTGTTTTCACACTTTTCCATGGAAGTAATAAGTACTTTGTACAAAGTAAGTGGAGGTATTAAGTACTTTGTACAAAGTACTTAATACCTCCATGCAGTTCCATGCCCTTTTCACCCCTTTTTTACTACACGCACGGGCCGGCGCGCGGCGGCGGCCGTGCCGTGTTGAGGTGAAGTGAACGTCGATGGTGGTGCAGAAAAATAATGTGGTGGGTGCCTAGACTATTGAATCATTCCCTAGAGACCAAGCCTGATTCGCAAATCGTGACACGTCGGTGCATCGCGTGGTGCATCTTTTGACAGTTAAATTCGATAGTGATGGACATGTAAACTTTCCAATCATTAATCATGCTGTTTTTTTTTAGAATGAGCGATTTTTCTGACAGCTAATTAAGAAAAAAAAAATCAGTACAAAAAAGCCTCAACAGATAGCGTTTTATGAAAGCCGAGTAGTAATAATGGCTGAACCTATATGGTGCGCTTTTACTTTTCAACCAAAGGCAGAAAAAAAAATCACATAACAGTTTGACAGTTGCACAAATCACAATATAGATACTTTTTAGTTTTTTTTTTTACTAAGTTTTATTTTTTTTTAATGCCAATCCCGTGGATTTTTTGCTTTATGTATGGAATTTTTTCTCTCGGCTTTTACTAAGCGCCATCTATGAAGTCATTTGGAACTATTTCTTTTTTTAATTTGTGTCACGGAAAATCCCTCATTTAATTTCGATTATAATAAAATAGAAGATAGAATATTTGAGGCCTGTTTGCATTTTTATTTTGTGTAATGAATACATTAATTTAAACTATTTACATTTAACAAATGAGCTCCATATATTAATGAATCTACAATTGATTATGATATTTTTATGTGCGAGTGTCGGCTGTGCCAATCACTACTATATCTATCTTGTCATTTGATTCTATCTTGTTTATGAATTTTCTGCTCACGCAGAAAACAATAGGATTTTTCCTATACTATCTCTCTAGTACTAATACCCCAGTTACACGTGTAAACGGGCGAGACAGTAAATCGCCGAGTGAATTCCAAGTACTCGGTGCGTCTGAACACTACGCCAAGTGGTCCGCGTTTCGCCGAGCAAATGGGCGAGACAGAAGCTAGGACCCTGTTCTACTTACTAGGCCAAGTAAACGGCGAGTGACCTCCCTCCCGCTTCCCCGCACTGTCTCTCGCGCTCACTCGGCACGTGTAAACGGACTGTCTCGCCACTCGCCACTCGGTCATGTTCATCATCACGCCACTGCTGCGCAGTTTTTCACGTCCGCACTGTAGCCTCGCTCGAGAAATCTGCACTGTCTGTCCTAAATGCTAGATGCGTGTAAACAGCTACTCGCTTATCTCATGCCGGGTCACTGTCTCGGCTGAGTAGCGTTCTCTCGGCGATTTGCTGTCTCGCCTGTTTACTCGGTACGTGTAACTGGGCCTTAAGGGAAAATCTTTGAAGCTCTATGGGTGATTAATGACAAATAAAATGAATGTGTCAATGTCTTGTCATGTCAATGTCAAGAAACAAGCTTGCAGACAATTTGCAGACCTTGAATGAGAACAATTTATTTTATGTTTTACTAAAATAAAATGAAAATCCATAACGTTTCGGCATTACAAATGCTTGGATAAAAATCTTCACTTGTGAGAAGTATATAAATTGTCATGAATTTAGAAACGTAAATAATTATGTCTAAAAATTCAAGGTCAGGTTTTGTTATCAAACTTTCCTGTGAAACTGTGCAAAAATTAGCCGAGGAGGAAGAACAAGCTAAAAACAAAAAGGATGGAGAATTAATTGTAAAAGAAATTGATAAAATAGACGAGAAAGATAATGCGACAAGAACGGAAAAAGTAGCTGAAGAACTAAGTTCAGAGGTTAGAACTGAAAGCACTTCAGAAAAGCAAGAGGGAGATTAAAGATCAAAGTAAAAAAAGACCCTAAGGACGACAACAATAAAAAATCCAAGGATAGCAATAATCCTGTTGAAAAATCTGATACAAACAAAAACAGTACTTCTTGGGGCGATTATGCACCATACATTTCTTATGAAGGTGAAGAAGCTATTTACACAGATCCATCGACACAACAGAAGTATACTTGGAGTAAAGAAAGTAATTCTTGGACCCCAAAATCTGGTGAAGAAGTCCCAGGCAGAGTGTACAGTTATGAGGATGATACGCATATTTACACTGAAGCAGATGGTTCCAAATTTTTTTGGGATGTTGACAAGAAGGCATGGATACCTAAAGTTGATGATGACTTTTTAGCTTATTATCAAATGTCATATGGTTTTGTTGATAATACACAAACAAGTACTGATGCTGAAAAAGCAGGCATCAAAGAAAAAGCGGACAAAACACCAGAAACTGCTGGGGTGAAAAGAAAAAATGACCCACAATGGTTTGAGCCTTCAGAGGAGACAAACACTAAAGTGTATGTTTCAAATCTACCTCTAGATTTAACAGAAGAAGAATTTGTTAATTTCATGCAGAAATGTGGTCTTGTTGAGAGAGACCCAAGCTCACAGAAGATGAAAGTCAAACTTTATATGGACAAGGAGCAGAACTGTTTCAAAGGAGATGCCTTATGTACATATATCAAGATAGAATCTGTTGATTTGGCTCTCAAATTATTGGACGGAAGTGACCTCAAAGGAAACAAAGTAAAAGTGGAAAGGGCTCATTTTCAACTAAAAGGAGAATATAACCCAGCATTAAAACCTAAGAAGAAAAAGAAGAAAGAGCTGGAGAAAATAAAGAAGATGCAGCAGAAGTTATTTGATTGGAGACCGGAAAAGTTTGTTGGTGAACGGTCAAAGCATGAAAGAGTTGTGATTGTTAAAAATTTATTTCTCCCTACAGATTTTGATAAAGATGTGCAGCTCATACTGGATTACCAGCAAGATCTCCGGGAGGAATGTTCCAAGAGTGGTGAGGTGCGCAAAGTGGTGATCTATGATAGACATCCTGAGGGTGTAGCCCAGATCACAATGAAGGAACCGGAAATGGCTGATGCTGTTGTAGAGCTTATCAATGGAAGATGGTTTGGGAAAAGGCAAATTACTGCAGAAATATGGGATGGCAGGACCAAGTACAGGATTGCCGAGACTGATGCTGATATCAGTAAGAGGATAGACGGATGGGATAAATTCTTGGAGGGAAAGGATGAAAAGCCTGTAGATAAAACAGATAAACAAAAGTCAGTTGAGAACCCTGAAGATAAAACAAGTACTAGAGTAATTGCTAATAATCCAGACAGTGTAGCTGAGCAAGAAATGGAAGTTCAAGAAACAAAAACCACAGATGAGAAGGTGAAAGAAGTGCCATAAAGTATTCAAAAATTATTATTTTTGTAACATAGCATAGGGCAGCAAAAGAGCAAATGGGTCACCTGATCTTAAGTGATCACCACTGCCCATGGACAACTGCATCGCACATCACAGGAGTGTTTCCGGCCTTTTAATAAGATGTAAGAAACTATAGGCAGAATGCCTGCACCAGAAGATTAGCATCAGTCACCTTTTAAGATTAATTATTTTTTAAGTAAATGTGGTTTTATTTCATTTAAAATAAAGTATTAAATTTTAATTGTCTCTACTTTTTACATTTGCATTACTCTTGGCTAACCCTGGGACTGTTCTTGTGGGAATTAAATAATTGGCCGCGGCCCGGTGCTTCGCTCCCGTGGGAATTACGGGATAAAAGTACCCAATGTGCTATTCCCGGTGTTTTTCTACCTGTATACCAAAATCGAAATCCGTCCTGTAGATTTTGCGTGATTGAGTAACAAACAAACTCACATCAATACTTTCGCATTTATAATATTAATAGCTTTTGCCCGCGGCTTCGCCCGCGTGAATTTCCCACGGGAACAGTGCTTTTTCCCGGGATAAAAAGTAGCCTATGTGCTATTCCAGGTCATTATCTACCTCTGTACCAAATTTCATCGAAATCCGTCCAGTAGATTTTGCGTGATTGAGTAACAAACATCCTCACAAGCTCACAAATTCACAAACTCACATCCAAACTTTCGCATTTATAATATTAGTATGGATTTATTTATTAGTAAGATAAATCTTTCCATACGGATATCATCTCATTTTTTACGTCGATCCACAAACTAAATAATCTATTTTGCAAAGTCTATCTGAGATTCTTTTGCGTTTCGTTTTGTTTGAAATTGAAAAAGTAATGAATGAACCATAAACAAAGTTGAGCCGTCATGCCTGACACCTGACTTTTTATGTTCCTTACACATTAATAAATTATTACGATATTATTTATAATAAAAAACTCACAGTTTGCTAGACATATCCAGATCCAGACTTATATTACACTTGTGGTGGTTAAAAATGTACGTTGTGCATACCCGAGGAACCTTACGACTGCACTTCAGCTGAACTGTCAGAACATTCGGGGCTTCTTTAGCGGCCGAGTCCCATTTATCATAACTGGATAATATGTTAATATGGCTGTGCAGCCTGACTCTGGAGGTAAAGATGACGTGAAGACCCAGTTCGTGACTAGAGAAGGGACGTACCGCTTGATGACTTTGTCGGAGTACTCTAGGCCTAATCGGGTGGGTTACACAAGTGGTTCAGGGTCTTCACATGTGCGTGTTTCGCTGGTGTCGCTTCCGCCGGGCCCTGGGGGCGGAGCGCCGGGTTCCGACGGTCAAGGATCAGATGATAGGATATGTTTCAATCATGGAAAGGAGCTGTATGTTTATGTGTACAGAGGAGTTAAAAAGGTAAATGATTCTTTACTATTACATACATTATTTATTACCGGAAATATTTCAACAGCTAAATAATTTAATGTTGCTTTACATATGTCAATTGTAATATTAAAAAGTCAATAAATAACTAATAAACTTATGTTGTTAACTTTCTCTAGCTATTTGATTATAATCAAAATTTGTTTGTGTAATCTGTGATATAATGGTATCATAAAAAGAAATCAGTAGATAATGCAGCTGTCCAATGTTGATTTATCTATAGAAAGGGAAAATTTCGTCTTAAAGTGATGTGAATTGGTTGAAAAAATAAATATTTGGCAAATTTAATCCCAATTTCAACTAAGTAATAAAAATTAAGTAGTACAAATGTGAAAGTCATTGTGTATGTTTTTTTGTTACCTCTTCATTGGTAACTCTATGTTGGTGGTGTCCCAGTAGACAGCGTAAAACAATTACAAAGACCCCTCATATATTATGATTTTAAAAGATGATTTAATAGACGATGCTTAGATGCTTACGTAGGACCCACATATATTTTTTCTTAAACTACATACATAGTCAAGTTACGGTTATATTAATATGTTTAGTTTGAGAATAACATATTTCAGTATAATAATAATATTAGATAAATTTGGTAGATAATATTTGTTCTAAATAAAACATTTGTATCAGGCGGCAGACCTCACGAAGCCAGTGGATAAGAAGATGTACAAAGGCACAAACCCGACATGTCACGATTTCAACACAGTCACAATGACCGCAGACAGCGTCTCATTAGTTATAGGATTTTCTACTGGCCAAATTCAACTCATAGACCCTATTAAGAAGGAATTAAGTAAATTGTACAATGAAGAGGTAAGTTTCAATATTGTTGGTGATTAATTTATATTAAATCAAAATTGAAACCCTTGATGGCTTAAAGAATAGTATAGCTGTGCTAAAGATTAAATGGTAGCTGTATGTTCTTCTGTTTTACACAGAAATAGCTGCAAAATGATCAAGCAATCTGTGTTAAATATTTGAAAATGAACCATTTTTACTAGTAGTTTAATGTTCAGAGTAGCAAACTATAACAACAAGAGCAATTCAGCATGCATTGTATTCTGAACTTTGTTTATTACAAACAGGTTCATTTTCAAACATTTAACACAAACTGCTCCAGCATTTTGCAGCTTGCTGTATTCTGTGCTATAGAAATGTCAAAGATCAGTAAAGACATCGAACTTCATCTTTAGGTATGCCACACTCCATACAAATTCGATTCAAAGTCTTGTTACTGGCCATAGTACCCTGATGCTTACTTACCTCTCGTTCACTCCAAGGTATACAACATGTATTAACTATGCTACTGACTGAATCGGGTTAACTTTGCATCAGGCATCGATAGTGTTACATAATCATAAACATGTTGTATAATACCGGTTCGTGAAACACGTGTTTATGCACAGTGTTTACATACAAATGTAGTCTTATGAATACATAGCTTTTTCTGTTCATATTTGAATTTTGAATTACGTAATATAGCGAGGACAGACATGTCATATTCACAAAAGACAGCTTTCTAGTTGTCTCATTATTTCCATTATCATGCCTCCTTTTCCTTTTCATCCTCATTATTATGACATCACTTCTGAAACTATTCCAGTTATTTCTTCTTCTTTTTTAAGAGCTGTGCTCTTGTCGATAAAGTGTACGCCACACCTCGATTCTTGACTTTACACTTAAGGTCTTAATACGACATAGTTATTTATCTCGAGTAAAATAATCAATAAGGCTCTAAACTGCATTAAGCAGGCGCCTTCGCGTTTCCATATAATAATGGTGCGTCGCGTGCCTCTTTTGTTTGGAACCGCGCAGGCATCTGCTTAACGCAGTTTAAAACCTTAAAGTTCATTAATTCAATTACAGAGACTGATTGACAAGACAAGAGTGACTTGCATCCGGTGGGTGCCGGGTTCTAGCAACCTATTCATCACATCGCACGCCTCCGGGCAACTCTATGTCTACAACGAAGAGCTGACGTGTGGCACTACAGCGCCCCACTACCAGCTTTTCAAGCAAGGAGATGGCTACTCTATACACACGTGCAGGAACTAAGTCTACTAGGAATCCTTTGTACAGGTGAATATGAAAAAAATATTTCAGGAGACATCAGAAGTGGGATATATGATAGTTTGGTGACTTACTTCTTATATGTAAAAAAAAAAAAATATTTAAAGGTCTTTTTGTTATTTTTGTTCCATAGGTGGATCATAGGCGCAGAAGGTAGCTGTATAAACGAATTTGCGTTCTCTCCATGCGGGACGAATTTAGCTGTCGTTTCACAAGATGGCTTCCTCAGAGTATTCCATTACGACACTATGGAGCTGATCGGCAGAGCGAGGTCTTACTTCGGCGGATTCCTATGCGTGTGCTGGTCTCCAGACGGGAAATACGTCGTAGTTGGAGGAGAAGACGACTTAGTGACTGTCTGGTCGTTTAGTGAAAGAAGAGTTGTTGCGAGAGGCCAAGGACACAGGTCGTGGGTCTCTGTCGTCGCCTTTGACCCTTATGTAGTCAGCTTCACCGACCCAGAGAGCGAAGAGGGCGTCGAAGATGATAGACAGAAGAGTGAAAGTGTGCAGTGTTATAGGTTAGGTAGTGTATCACAGGACACGCAGTTATGTTTGTGGGATCTAACGGAAGATGTGCTCAGGCCGCCGGTCAGGGCGCGGGCGTCGACGCATCTGTCTCCTAATAGTCAAACGTTCTCCCCCAATGGCGTTCCGGGGGTTAAAATACCAGCGAAAGGGACGAAAACGAATAAGATAGGTCATAAACACGCCGAATTGAGCGGGCAGACGAACAGTTCGGGCGAGCCGTCCGGGGCGAAGACTAAAACGAAAGTTAATAACGTGTCGACGTTGAACATCAGCGTTGGGAAGGCGAAAGAGGAGAGTTCGGGGTCGCTTGGAGTTAACTCTCTGACGCAGCGACTGGCTGGGTTTTCTTTTGGGGATCGTCGGTCGGAGCACCGACGGAACTTCAGTTTGACGTCGAAGCCCGAGCAGAAGGGTTCCGCGTCGAGTACGGTCGCGTTGCGTGGGAAGTCTGCGGGCGCGCCCACTAATGATACATACGATCCGGTGAAGTTGATCGGGACTCCGTCGTGTCCGCGGTTTGACGAGTGTCCTGTATTGGAGCCGCTTGTTTGTAAGAAGATCGCGCATGAGAGGTTGACAGCTTTGTTGTTCCGTTCGGAGTATTTCGTGACGGCTTGTGCGGACGGGGGAGTGAATACTTGGGCTCGGCCGGCGCGCGGCCATAACGGTGAGGCGCGACCACACCGGCGACTGGAACGCATAGATTTAGTCGACTAGTCGCAAGTCTGCGCGCGGTACTGCTGCGCGCGCGTCATATGACTGGCAGCCGACACACATTAACGTCTGTTCCGGGTTAAAAACAACGAAAGGAACCTGTAGTTTCTGAGATTACCCTTTGGAGATTTGAACCTATTGACCCATTAGTTGAGTAGGTAAATCCCGAATAGACATTGATGTTTGTCGACTTTGAAACTGTTAAGTTTTTATATAAATCAAAAGCGAAAACTTTGACAATGAGACATATTTTTATTAACCCCTGAGGTCCCTGAAAAATGGACATTTTGAAAACAGGTGACGCAATGGCTTGTTGTGAATTCCATAAACAGATTTGCTAGTGATGGTTGAGTTATAGTTGTGTCTTGGAGCTTTCCTGTATTTGAATACTCTGTTGGTGTAAATATTTTTAAATACTTATGACATAATAAGATACCTATGGCCGATGGTACTATCCATAGATGTTCATTTTAAAACCCTGAGTCTATAGCATGGTTGTTGCCTACAAGTTTTATTAATGAATTTGTATTAATAAACTTAGTAAGTTATTTAGTTATTTTATAAAAGTTGAAAGTTTCTGTGGATGTTCTCGACATAGGTAAGATTGAACAATCAACGAATATGAAGAATCATTATTACAGATACAGATAACAGATACGGGCAGATAACAGGTAGCTAAGGTGTATAAAATTACTATTTTGAACTACTTTCTTTAAAGTATAAAACTCATTTTAAATATTTTTTCCTGAATAATATAAAAAGCCAATTTATTCAAATAAATGAATAGTTGTCCTAAGCCTTTTTACTCCCTCATTATTTAATGCTCTCAATACAAGTCAATTACAGAAAAGTTCCACTGATTTCCTTTGCATTTTTTCTTGTAAAATGATAGCTAGCAATAGAAATGAGATTCGAACATGTATAGTATGTATATTGTATAGATAAGTCACCCTATTGGCTCACATATGTACATATAGATAAGGTAAGCAATCCAAGATTGTATGCACTACTGTGCTTCGTGTCTTTATTTATTTCATTTTTTTTTTAAATTTAAGTGTTGTTAAGGCGTTAATACGTCTGTGAGAATTGCAGAGTTTTATCAGTGTATGTGAGAATTGTGACTCCTTGTTATTTAGCGTGGATGTTTAGAAAAACTGACGACTATGACAGATTTTTTTTTTGTTAAAAAAAAGACGTTTTCTTCTTGTATCTTCATATGATACAAGAAGGGCTCAAGATAGGGTTCACGGGATGCCTGGCAGATGTAAAAACATTTAAGCATCGCATGGCACGACGGTCAGGCCATTTTCCGTCACGGCATACGTTTCGAATTTACTGCCAAGTCGCGCAATATATGTTATTACATCAAAAAATCCACCGTACAATTTATATGAACGAATATCTTCATATCAATAAATAAAATAAATAATGTGGTTAGTTTTTCTGTACGTCCATGGTTATCAGCTTATTAGTTAATAGTAGGTAGCCTAGTGAAATTATTTTATTATAAGATGTACTCCGCTTGGTTCTACTCTAGACGTCCCTTACTGCAATAACTTGGGGCCTTTGACAGCCAGAGAAATAAAAAGCTTGCATAGGAAAATGATTTTATTTTGCCAACGCCCACTGAGATACATTTTCTTTTTCCGCCTTTAGTATTCATATTTCGCCTTCAACTTTAGTTTTAAAGGACAAATGTAAAAAGGATTGTTTAACCTATTTCGTCCCATTGTTGGGCAAAGGTCTACCCCGTCTCTTCCCTATTTATTCTATCCAACACCATTTAAAATTTTATTATTTTAAAAATGTCACCTGTCCCTGGCGTTAAGGCAATATTACCTTTTTTGTTATAATAATTATGGTTGAATATACATTGGACATAATAAGCAGTTTAATTTTCTGACTGTATTCAATGTTTCGTGTTTGTGAAGAGATGATAATAATTGCATTTGTGTGAATTATAAACCCGTATTTGCCCTTACACAAAAAAAGAAACCTATATCTCATTTACCTGGTATAAAAGGCCCTTAAAATTTATCATTCTACAGAGTTTATAGATGAATTGTGTATACCACATAGATAGACTTATTGTATTTCCCTTAAATATCTGTTATATAATGTTTATAGTCATTATTATTTATGTGTATTGCGTATAACGTCTTTATTTTTAAGTAAAGCTTGTTTTGAATTGTGAAATGTTTTTCGCTGACAATTCTTTATGACAGGACATTGCTAAGGTAATAAATAGGTACAGACATTATTTTTACTGAAATTGCAGAAAAATATTTAATTAAATATTGGGATTCATAAAAAAATACCACTCAAAATAAATAACAAAATAATATCTTTAAATAATTATCTAGACTGAAAATTAATAGGTATGTCCTACAAAGGAAAAAGTCAAAAAACATTCCTAGACCTAAGCAATGCCTGAAGTAAAATAGACTCAGTAGGAATCAATATGTGAAAAAGTCGTGTCAAGTTCTATACTTTCAAAAAGACTATCCTTTTGTATAATTACTTTTCAAGATGTTGCGGAATGTAAAACTATGAAATGTACCTAAGGCAGTGAAAATATGTTTTGTTTCGTGTGGCCTTATATGTGTTATTCAGACAAATGTATGATTCTGATGTACATATTGAGATTAACATAATACATGTGTCAATCCACGGGAAAAGGTGCCTTATAGTCGTTGGCACTTACGACATTGTGCTTATTATGAGCTAAGCTAAACTCGTATGATTTCTTTTTCTAAACGACTTAAGCGCAAACGATCATAAGGTACCTTTTCCCGTGGCATGACACATATTAGGAGCCAACTTCACTACAGTGACTTATGTCCATATCGTTTCGGAAAGCTAATATAGTTCACAACTACAAGTAATATGCTTTTTAGCGCTGCTCTAGTCCATGCATTTACACAGTACTAATATTTGATATATTAATAACTTTTCCAAAAAATCAGCTGTCTCATGTAAAATATATCGTAATGAGAACGAAAATTAAATTCCCAATGAATAAAGGAAGTGTACGTTACGTGCGTACGTTTTTGTTTGCAAAACACGCTGTGCGTGCCGCGCCGCATTAGGCTTGGTTCATACAACACGCTAAGCGTAATTTCCCCCGGTGAGAGTGTTTGGTTCATACAACACGCTAAGCGTAATTTCACCCGGTGAGAGTGTTTGGT
This sequence comes from Ephestia elutella, assembly GCA_018467065.1. Taxonomy (NCBI): domain Eukaryota; kingdom Metazoa; phylum Arthropoda; class Insecta; order Lepidoptera; family Pyralidae; genus Ephestia; species Ephestia elutella. Next base: position 15,391,690 of record CM031588.1, read on the forward strand.
TCATACAACACGCTATGCGTAATTTCTCCCCGTTGAGTTTTTGGTTCATACAACACGCTAAGCGTAATTTTCCCCGGTGAGTGTTTAAAAGTTGTTTATGTTTAACAGTAATAATCCTGTATAAAGAGCAATTATTTGTTGAATTAATGCGTTTACAAATAGCAAATATAATTTTGCAGATTTCGCTGTTCTCTAGCAGTGAAAGGCTTACTGTAAAACCAGATGTTTAATATTACAATGTTTACCTATTAGTGACTTGCGTATTACGTATCTTTTTGTAAATTTGTAAATGTTTGGCTAGCGCGTGCCGTTCAATATTTGCTTTGAGTAAAAGTAACTTTGTCCAGCAGTGGACCAGTTTAGGCTGAGAGAAGAAGAAAAGTCGTTATACTTTATACTTCAGAGATTGTCTCTAGTCCAAATGGGGACTAATCGTGAATTTTCATGTTAGATAGGAGGTAGATAGAGAAATTAGAAAATCATATTATGTACAAATGCTTTTTTCGAATTGGCTATTTAATTACTGTACTTTACTTACATTATTAATTCGTTGGGGTCTACTCTGTTGACGTCTGCTGATACACGATTGGTCCCTTTTGACGTCACGTGTATTTGTCTGTATTTCTGTGCAGAACTAGTGAGACTCGAACTACAAGCCTATCAAATTGTTAAAATAGAGGATTTCTCTTTATAGATTGAAGTTTTATTCATTTTTTTACTTAAGGTGAAAGCCAAGCTTTGGCTGTCCATACATTTTGTTCTACAGCAATGCTCTAAACTTCGTTAATGATTCTCATAATAAAATCGAATTTCCAATTCTTATGAAGTAATTGTGCTCTCATGTTGAATTTAACATAATAATGTATAACAATTTACGAGAAAAACGGCATTTAAAATACGACAAAAATTAAGATTCTTGTTGATGTGTGCGTAATATTTTGTGACATTTAGGGGCGACGTCTAGCAGATTTATTACAAACTACTGAATACTACTATTTATATAAAAGCACTTTGAGACCTAAATGCATGCTTCCTCGATGTTGCTAGCCTTGACAGCGCCATCGACTGTACGTGAAAAACAAAAGAAAATTATGAAATGCAAAAAATTATAAAATAGCAAGTTTCAATATTAAATTCAATTTAGGGTTCAATCATATTTTTATGGAAGATTTTTTATGGTGAAATTTAAATTTGATTACTGGGACTTTTGGATATAAACACAGGCTATCTATCCAGGCTATCCAGGACCTATCCCCTGGACATCTGGACTTTATGTCTTCAAATTTCTTCATTCCCACACGTCTTCAAATTCATATGTAGGAGATGATCTCATGGACATCTGGAAATGAAGACCTGGGCATGTGGAGCTGAAGACCTGGACATCACCAGGTGATGTCCAGGTCTTCATTTCAGATGTTCATGAGATCATCTCCTAAAGCTTTGGTCTTCATATTCAGCTGTCCAGCATTTCATATGCACATGACCAATGACCAGACACCGAGGTCTGTCTTCATATCCAAAAGTCCCAGTTATCAAATTTAAATTTCACCATTTAAAAAAAACATAAAAATTCGTACTGAACCCTAGATTTATTATTACAAGCTTGCCATTACATATATGAAAAATTGGAATTATTTGTGCAAATTCATCTCAGACAAAAATCCAGCCAGCTCGCTTGCGTTTAGTTGCCGTTCTGTGCGAGGTGAAAAGATGGCAACGCTGCTTTTTTGTTAACCCAAAACATTGACATATGATAAAACAACAAAAAGATATTTCTTTCTATCAATTAGAGTTCGTTCTGAAAACCAAAACAATTTATTTTTGCAAATTTACATTTATCAAAATAAATTATAGTAGGTCTAGGTAGGTATTATACACGTATTCATTAACAAAAAAGAAAGTATAGTAATGTGTGCATACATTTATATTTAGTATTAAAGTAAACAAATATTACTGATAAATTATTTTTTAGTTTTTAGTTTAAATTTCACAATATATTTTCTGAACGTCTAATTTAATCCTATAACTTCTAGGGGCACGAATAATCGATATTTTGAAGTATCGATAGGTAGGTATTGGCTCTGTGATTTATTTTAATTATTTTTTTCCAATTTTCTTCATTTTATTTAAATAAGTACTTATTACTTTCATGATTTAAATACATTTCATTGTGTGATTAAGTATGTTTTGACCGTTGGCAGTGCGGAAGCAAATCGATCAGCTTCGGATAAGTATTAACCATGGACGTAGGAAAAAGAACGGACGGAGTCTTGGCTTAATAAGGAGTGAAGCAAAGCAATGGCGGCGACTTACGATTGTGTGAGTTGACGGAGTTGCCTCGTTAAAATTTCTTTGGCGCAAAAGTTTTTACAAATAATCCACCAGATTGCACTCAAATTATGTTTAGCGCATTGTATTAAAAAAATAAGCACTAAAGACCTGAGAATTGCACTAGATCTAGTGTAAAATACGCTAAAACGGCAACACTGGCCGTCTTACTTTGCTGTGGGTGTGTGCGTGCGCTCGTGTCGGTACAATACGCCGGCTTACTTTTGATTGCATCACTATTAATGTTACTGAGGCGGTGTCCGTTCTTTTTCCTACGTCCATGGTATTAACAAATTATCAATTAAAAATGTAACTAAAGGTACATGTGTATTACTTTCGTCACTTTATGCATAAAATACGCATTTATTATTTGCATATTTAAAAACGATATTAATAATTTATATCAATAATAAAAGTTATCGATATTCGTGGTGGTATCGATATAAGTCTACACTACATAAGTACATATCTATCTATCTCGGACGCCGCCGCCGCGCCGTGCCGTGTTGTATGGAAGTTTCTTTTTTGCAATAGATTTTTTTCATTTTAGGTGTGTTACGTTACGTACGTACGTTATTATTTATTGATAATATTAGAGATTATTGGCTCTAAGATCTGATAGGAAGCGAGTGCTTGGAGATTTGAAACGATATACCGATTTGACGTAAGTTAAAGTCTTATTGAATAATACATTAAAAATGAAAAGACATAAATATATCACACACGTATATATCACCGCATTGTAAAAGAATTAAAGTTTGGCATTTATTTATTGAAACTGTTAGTAGATACTTATTATCACAATTTGTTCCAGGGACAATAATAATGTGGCAGGAAATGCACAGCACAAGTGTTTCTTTATACAATAATTCTGTAATACAAATACAAAAACTGTAACGGAGGTTTGTCGTGATGAAGAATTTATCATCATTATCCATCATTCCAAGCAATGAAGGAGTCATCGTGCACAGAATAATGACTGCAATATTTAACAATTTATGTGGGAAAGGAATAACTATAATCTTTTTTTGTTTTTCTTTAATAAATAAAAGTTCGGAAAAGATCATTTCATTACTAAAAATAAAAGTCAAAAATGTGTAGGTATACCATTTAGTTTTATTTAAAAAAATATAAACCTAGTCATACAATGCAATAGGCAATAGTACATTAGGACCATGACGTCTGCGGTGATATTTCCTGCTACCAGTCATGGTATCAAGTTAGATTGATTTGAGAAAATGGGTGTTCGAACTATTGATAGATTTGTGTTGGGAATCTAAGAGTGGTGAAATTCAAACTGCTGAAACTATTGGTAGATAGGTATTTGCATTATATTGTTCGTGAACTAATTAAATTACAGTTTATTACAAATTATGATTTTGCACTATTGAACTTGAAGTTCTTCTTCTTGTAGTGCCTCTCCGTTACTGGAGGCCGGCCGTCAGTTTCGCAAACTCTTCTCTGTTCGCCGCTATGCAAAACGGCTCCTCAACCCTGGTGACTCCGGTCCACTCGCGTATATTACTTAGCCATGATTTTTTGTGTCCTTCAGCACGTATCTTGCCTTCTATTTGCCCATCATAATAAGTTGAAGCAGCTGATATCTGTCGTGTCGTAAAACGTGTCCCAAATATTTAACTTTGCGCTTTTTGACAGTTTGCAACAACAGTCTAGACATTGCAACGCGCTGGAGAACTTTTTCGTTGCTGACGTTCTGAGTCCAATTGATACGAACTTGAACTATATAGGTATTAATTCTCATAAATATATTTGTTTGCTTTCTTACAAAATATGACAATGACAAGAAGAAATTATAGGTTATTTTTCGCTCTTTGCATTTTTTAAATTTCTTTTTCTTTTTTCTTATGCCGCCAGCCAGTCCGATTGGCATTATTGTAGTTAGACACTCTTTTAAATAAGTGCCATCTGGTAGCGTATTTTTAAATTTATAACAATGCTTTGCGCCATATTTAATGTCATTTTGAAAGCTCTCGTCGTAGTGTGAGTGAGTGTAGAGATACGAAGATTCATGGCAGATTCTATTCTAAAGCTTTTTTATCATTATGTTGACTGAAATATAATCGTAGGCCATAAAATAAATAAAAGAGTATGTTTACCGCTCGCTAATTCAAAATGTTTGCCCATAAGTACTGCAACAACGCAAAAAAAATTAAAACGGAAATTGTTGCTATCAACGCCATCCAGCGGGAATTGTTTAATGAGCAGCCCTTCTCTTTAACCTTAATAAAGTACTTCTCGAAAGGAGATGGAAATTCAATAGGAATTAAAGATTTTAAAAATAATAATACGTCAGTTGGTAATTTTTATAATAATAATTTATTACATATCCTACCAATATATTACAAAGGCTAGATGACGCAAACTAGAAACGTTAACATAGGTACTTCCCTTTATTTTTGAAAGATAATAACACATCCATCTATATCTATAACTAGTTGTTTCTTGTGCATAACACTTGAGACAAAGAAAATACATGTAGTTAATTCTGCGACTGTTTTTTAACTGCTTATAAAATAATAACAAACGTAGCGACTAACAGATGACCACTTATTACGAACAGCATTTTATACCCGTATATTAATATATCTTGCACAGATTAATCTTCAAATATATTTCCGAATGTTGCGTCATCTAATCTATACCATTCATTCTGCGCTTAACTTTTTTTACAAATTTATTTTCTACTAGTTGTTGCATCGCGGCTCCGCACATACAAACTTTGAACCCTCATTTCACCCACTTTGGGGTTGATTTGTAAAAAAAATAGCCTATGTTTGACCCCGGGTCGTCACCTATATCCATACTAAATTTCATCAAAAATCGGTCCCGCAGTTTAGTCGTGAAAGCGGAACAGACTTTTTCATTAATAATATTAGTATGGATTGGAAACCCTGACATTAAAACCTCAGACGAAAGAAAAAAGAATAGACATGACATCCTGTATACCTAAACCTGTCGCCGACAAAGGATTCGGCACAAAGATGGCGGCCTGCCCATACTAATAATAGTGACAAAACATGGATACGCATAACTACTGTTTGTATATAGATTGTTATGCCAGGTCTGTTCTTTTTACACGACTGACCAAAATAGGAGTGTTATGTTCTCAGGGTTCATGTCTATGATTAAAAGTATGTATTTGATTAAAATCCGGGATCCCACGCAGTCTTGTCCACGGCGTCTACAAGTTTGTAACATACTATTGTGTCCCCCGGCTTCACTTCGAAGGAGGTATCGTCGAATCGAAGCCCACACTCCATGTCGCGCTTTATCGTGTTCACTTCGTCCTTTAGATGCTTCATTGATGCTAGTTTACCTGCAGGCAAGTATTTATTTATTAAGAATTTAATTGACCAAAACAATCTGGTGGTAATTCTAAAAGATGTTATGAATTTCTAATCAAAGTCAAAGTCAAATTTTTTTATTGAAACTTGGCCTTCAAAGAAGGCTCTTTTTCACGCCGATAACTAATTATATAATCATAATATATTATGTCTCAAAGCTACAAACTACTGGCATTTCGGAACGACCACTGCTGAGAAGAAATGCCGAAAGAAACTCATGAAACAGTCTTGGTCGCCTAACATGCCAGAGGGGCTATTTTTTAATTGTGTACAGTCAAAAATCATATAAACTAAATGTGATTAGAGTAAATAACTTTAGTGATTTGTATATCCAATATATTATACAATTAGATAGACCACTTTTTGGTACAAAGACATGATTAATAAATAAATAGCACAATATTAACATAATATAGGTACTTATAGATTTTTTTTCGAGTAAACGCGCCTTGCGTGTCGCGTTTGTACGACACGCTTAGCGTGTTTTTTCGCAGTGGGCGTGGCGTAATAGTTTAAACTACTTATTGCAGTCGGTAAGAGAAGGATGGCATTAAGAGAGACCTATAACGGGCGAAGAGGCTGAAAAGATTATAACAATAGGGGACCGGACAACTGTTTTTTTTGATGCTACTTTGAAATATCTCACATTAATAGAATTTAAGTATTTCCCAAGATATAGCAAAAAAACAATTCACATTTTTAAGCGATTTTTGGACGATACCAAAACGCCCCTAACTAAACGTACATTCATATGACGTCGCGCGAAGAAAATGGACTTTCCCTAGAAGTTTGAATTCGAATAAATTAGTTCTGGAGAATAAACTCGTGCTGAAAAGTCGCAAAATGTGTTTAATTATGTGTATTCTATTATAAAATTACATATTTTTAACAATTCTCGTACCTTGTCCGGTCCCCTATTGTAGTCAGTGTCACAATACCCATGGTCCTACCGGTTTGAAAAAGATCATTTTCCATCTTGACCCGACCGGGGATCGAACACGGGATCTCCGGTGACACAGTCCGTCCTAATATTATACATGCGAAAGTGAGTTTGTTTGTTACCTCTTCACGCTTAATGTACTGAACCAATCTTCCTGAAATTTTGCATACGCATAGAAGTACTGAGATGGACATAGGGTTCCTTTCATCCCGGGAAAAAGCACTGTTCCCGTGGGAACTTCACGCGGGCAAAAGCTAGTAAAAAAATAAAAATGCAGTCGACGTAATACCTTCAAAGACCACTTCCTGGTTCCGCACGACCTTGTAAAGACAGTTCCTGGCCAGACTGCCCTTGGTGCAGCGACAGCCGGCCACGGGGACCTTCTTCTTGCCTTCCGTCACTAGAAACTGCTGAAGGACGTTCGCTTCGCCTGTTCAATATTTTATATTATACTAGCTGTTGCCCGCGGCTTCGCCCGCGTGAGTTTCACTTAGATGAAAAGTCTTTTTGTGTTCCAAACTGTTTCGGATCTTCGATTTTTATACGTCTACAGAAAATGCTCATCAGATTAATAAAGATTTGCTAAGGCGCCATTTCCATATATGTTATAGTGTAGCTGGTCTCTTGGAGTTATTCATCAGATGTTCCAGATCAGATATTTTATATTATATTATATTTAATAGCCATCAATGTCCCAGTACTGGGCAAAGGCCTCCTCAGCTCTCCTTTTTCTAAGACTCTCGATCTAAGGCTTGTTGAATGCATAGTCTAAATACTCAAAACTAAATCATTTTGCAACGACTAAGCCCACTAAGCCTTATAACCAGCAAAATAAATGACAACATATAGGTTATCGAAATTATTTATTTATTTATAAAACTTTATTGCACAAATTATAAAAATTGTGTATAAATTATTCTTCCTTTCGTCGGGATTATCGCGCGTATAAATTACACCACCCGGTGTGAATCAATGTGCATTGCGTTATTGAGCGCATTTCCCCCCACAGAAAGTGGCAGACTTTTTCTTGGATATAAATTTGTTCGCATCGCCTTCTGTTGATTGATAACCACACTAACAACACGTTGGGATACCACATTAACAAACTTACAAACAAATAGGTCAAGTAAAAGTGCAATTGGTTTACTTCCAAAAATGGCAACTGAACTATCCAAAAGGTCTACTTTATCTATAAAGCTAGTTTTTTTTAAATTTTACTTAGAGACACAGCTGAGGAAGCGGGATGTCAGATATGGTTTTTTCCCTATGTTGGTGAAGGACAGGTAACTTCTGTGAAGCAAATTTTTTGTCAAGTTTGACATTTTTGGTGTGTTTTGGTTCCATAGAATTTGTAGGCAATCTGTAAAGAAATTTGAATTTGGACCACACTATTATGAACGTTTTTGGGCTTCATTTGACAATCTAGTTTATAGGTCTATTAAAGAAGGATTTTTTTTCTATGTATGACTTTATCACTTAGATTTACTTTTCAGGTTATGGGCCCAGCACTCTTGCAATTTCAAAATACAATCTTACCGACAATTTCCTCCTCCTGCCTCTTCGGTATCCTGCTGCTGATCTCCTCCTTAACATCATCGACCAATTTGTAGATAATGTTCAGCTTCTTCACCGGAATATCCTTCTTCTTCGCGTCGACGGCCACCGGCGGCGGGCAGTCGACATTGAACGCGTATATTATCGCGTTGAACGCCTCCGCTATCTGATCAAAATGATGTTTATTTAGAAATTATCATATGTGCTATATGTATAATATAGATTTTTTTCCATTTTTTTAAATTTAAACATAAAGCATTAAAAACTAATTGACCGAGCGAGCGAAGCGAGCGAAGGTCTCTAAATCGAGTTGGGGGCGAAACACATTGTTTGTATGTATGTATGTATGTATGTATGTTTGTACCGCGATAACTGCCCAACCGATGGTCCGATTTTGATGAAATTTGGTAGGCATGTAGAAAATATCAATAGAATTTTTTAAGTTCGTTGGGCATCAAAATCGGTTCAGTAGTTTCTGAAATATTAATAAAAATGTCCGCGATTACGTAGCAAACGAAACCATAGCGTGTTCTAACTTTGGATAGCGCCATCTGCATTTTACTTAGGGAACTGAATTAGTTAGAAAAGTCGAAATCAGATCTAAGCAGCGGGTGTAGACTTGTAGATGATTTGTAAGGTACACCCTCATATTACAAATTATTATTTAAAAAACAATCATTTTATAAACAACGCCTATAAAACTATACATTTGAAAAACATATGCTTTGACAAACTCATCCATTTAAAAATGTAATCATTTTACAAACTAATTACTAGACAAATATTGTTTTTTTTTCAAATTATCATTTTACAAACAAATTATTTAACTAAATTTTCAATTGGTAAAACAACGTTAGACAAAATATCTTATGGCAAATACATCGTTTGAATATTATTTACCAAAACTAGAAGATATGAAGTTTCAAGCTTAAACTTACTGATCCCAAGATTTTCATCGTAGGGTTAGGTACAGAAGTCATTACTCGTCTTTTATTTCTAAATTAACTCACAACTCGTATTGTGACATGATATCAACATGCTAATACCTTTTATTGTGTCACACCGGGTGGGGGACCTGGTAACCTGCAACACAGGATCTTTGATACCTAGCGCGGGCACCAGATCTTCACAACGATACTGTCCTCTATGGTATTAAATTTAATTAATGTTTATCACATACCTATGTAATGTAGTCCAAGGCCATTTGTTGTGGAGTAAATAAACTATTTTTATTTTTTTTATAAAAAAAAGAAAGTTTGCCTCCAAACGATCTGAGCTGTAAGTTAGGTTCAGGTTATTTTTTTATGACTACCCGGAAAGACTTGAGGACAGAAAATAAGTTGGGTTCGGGTTTTTTTTTAACCACCTTTTGGAAAAGACTTTGAGGGCGGAAAAGAAGTTAGGTCCAGGTTATTTTTTTATTTGGAAAACAAACCACCTTTGGAAAAGACTTTGAGGGCGGAAAAGAAGTTAGGTCCAGGTTATTTTTTTATGACCACCCGAAAAGACTTTGACGGCGGAAAAAAGTTAGGTTCAGGTAATTTTTTTTTATGACCACCCGGAAACACTTGCAGAGGGGAGAAGAAGTTAGGTTTAGGTTATTTTTTTATGACCACCCAGAAAGACTTTGAGGGCGGAAAAGAAATTAGGTTCAGGTTATTTTTTTTATGACCACCCGGAAAGACTTTGAGGGCGGGCGTAAAAGAAGTTAGGTTCAGGTTATTTTGTTTTCATGACCACCCAGAAAGACTGAGGGCGGAAAAGAAGTTAGGTACAGGTTTTTTTTATAACCACCCGGAAAGACTTTGAGGGCGGAGAAGAAGTTAGGTTTAGGTTATTTTTTTTTATGACCACCCAGAAAGACTGAGGGCGGAAAAGAAGTTAGATTCAGGTTTTTTTTTATAACCACCCGGAAAGACTTTAGGGCGGAGAAGAAGTTAGGTTTAGGTTATTTTTTATGACCACCCGGAAAGACTTTGAGGGTTGAAAAAACGTTCTAATCCATATTATTGTTTGTTTGTTTGGTTTGGTCGTTCGTCTCGTTAGTCGTTTGGTAAAAATAATTTATATGTATAATTTACATAAAAGAAAATACAAGTCGTGTTACAGTTAAATAATAATTTCAGCTTTCGTATGCCCAGTCGTTTTCGGCTGTGCTTTGTCTGAAGGTCAGTCAGCTCAGTCAGTCACTCCCTAACGCAAGATTTTATATATTTTGATGATTGATTGATACTATTTTTAGCGCCGGGGCTATTAAGAGGTTTTCCAATTTTTTTTATATTGTAAATTATACTATTTCTTTAACTGTGATTTTACTCTACTCATCAGCACTCTTCAATCATGCATACATACATACGTAAGAGTAAATCAATAAAAACGCGAGTAATAATCGCGAGGTCTAAGTTCGCGGCGAACTACTAGTTTAACATTAATTCACACCTAGCATTTAGGTTATGATTGAAAATCAGTTCCACTCATCTTCATTTTATTGAGTGTGTTATAACTAACACTGGTGACAGATTTTATTCAAGTCGCCTAAAGGCATCTGACATGACTTTTACGACTACCGCCATCTAGTGGCAGTAGCCATATACACACTAGTAAACTAAACAGCCAATATGCAGGTTTCCTCACGATGTTTTCCTTCACCGGAAGCACGTGGTGGTCTATGAGAAAACTACCATATGAGTCAGATTGCTCTACAAACTCATGTGGCACAGGTAGGATTTGAACCCGGGTCCTATCCGAGCTCAGGCGGGTGTCATTACCACTTGGCCTCGCACTGCTTCAAGTTCCACTGAGCTATGACCATTTTGTTTTGCAAAATATGTTCATGGTTTATGTTTTTTTGGGCATATTAAGGCAAAATAAGTTAGGAACCTCGACATCGTTAGGTGTGACGGGCCCCACGCCGTAGTGCACGAGGTCCAGCCGCACGCGATCGTGTTCGTCATAAGTTTCCAGGAGGTCCAGGATCGCTTCCACTGACCCGTCCACGTCACCTGGATCATTAGAAAATGGAATCTTCAAGTGCCTTGGTTTGACGGTGTAAAACTTAACCGACAAACAATAAAGTTGGCTTTTCGTCTTCGTTCGGGGCACTATCCATCTGGGAAATTTGGATTTCTGATGAAAAAGAAAAATTCACCTAATTGTGACAAGTGCGGAGTCATTGATGATGTGCACCATATCCTTATAGATTGTACAAAATATAAGTATAAAAGAGATTTATTACTGAGACAGCTTAAACTAAATCCGAACGATGTAGGATTAGCTCAAACTATTTTAGCTAACCCAAAGTCAACTGCAGCAAAAAAAATGTATGAAATTTTATTAACGTCTCAGTAATGGCTGGCTTTTATAGGGTACGATGGGGCTGGCATATCTGTCAAGATAAAAGCCCCTAAAACTTTAGATTAAAAAAAAAAAGAAAAGGGAATAAATAGCGAGATACATTTTTGATCACAGCACACTAATTAAGGCGAGCTTGAGTACCCCACATTCGAAATAATTGTAATTTTTCATGAAGAAGTTTACCTAATTAGAGTTTAATTACGAAGCGGAAAAAAATACAGGGGATTATGATCTTTATTAAGGTTTTAACCGTGTACTTCCTAATAAAAACACATATTTTCGACTTAATTAATTCATAAAGACACCAAAAATTTAAAGAAAATTTCAGCGGTCAAGTCATGAAACTTACAATTTTCAGCCATAACAATATATTTTTAAATTACATGACATACCTACAAAAAATAGTGCATAGCTAAGCCGGCAAAGGATTTGGCACAAAGATGGCGGCCTGCGCGTACTAATAATAGTGACAAAACATGGCGACCGGCCGCATAGCTACTGTTTGTATATAGATTGTTATGCCGGGTCTATTCTTTTTTACTAAGTCTATGACGAGAGTCATACAAACCTTGACAATAACATTAAGCGTTGGATGAGAGTCGTGCTGTATCATCTTCTGTCTCGGTCCCTCCGCCTTCACCTTGTATCGTCCCACCGTTTCTTCTACAACCAATACAAACAAATGTATCAGAGCCATACAAACCTTTGACAATAACATTAAGCGTTGGATGATAGTCGTGCTGTATCATCTTCTGTCTCGGTCCCTCCGCCTTCACCTTGTATCGTCCCACCGTTTCTTCTACAACCAATACAAACAAATGTATGAGAGCCATACAAACCTTTGACAATAACATTAAGAGTTGGATGAGAGTCATACTCTATCATCTTCTGTCTCGCTCCCTCCGCCTTCACCTTGTATGGTTCCACCGTTTCTTAGCTAAACTAATACAAACAAATGTATGAGAGCCATACAAACCTTTGACAATAACATTAAGCGTCGGATGAGAGTCATGCTGTATCATCTTCTGTCTCGGTCCCTCCGCCTTCACCTTGTATCGTCCCACCGTTTTTTCTACAATGCAAACAAATGTATGAGAGCCATACAAACCTTTTACAATAACATTAAGCGTTGGATGAGAGACATGCTGTATCATCTTCTGTCTCGGTCCCTCCGCCATCACCTTGTATCGTCCCACCGTTTTTTCTACAATGCAAACAAATGTATGAGAGCCATACAAACCTTTTACAATAACATTAAGCGTTGGATGAGAGTCATGCTGTATCATCTTCTGTCTCTGTCCCTCCGCCTTCACCTTGTATCGTCCCACCGTTTTTTCTACAATGCAAACAAATGTATGAGAGCCATACAAACCTTTTACAATAACATTAAGCGTTGGATGAGAGACATGCTGTATCATCTTCTGTCTCGGTCCCTCCGCCATCACCTTGTATCGTCCCACCGTTTCTTCTACAACCAATATAAACAAATGTATGAGAGCCATACAAACCTTGACAACAACATTAAGCGTTGGATGAGAGTCATGCTGTATCATCTTCTGTCTCGGTCCCTCCGCCATCACCTTGTATCGTCCCACCGTTTCTTCTACAACCAATATAAACAAATGTATGAGAGCCATACAAACCTTTGACAATAACATTAAGCGTCGGATGAGAGTCATGCTGTATCATCTTCTGTCTCGGTCCCTCCGCCATCACCTTGTATCGTCCCACCGTTTCTTCTACAACCAATATAAACAAATGTATGAGAGCCATACAAACCTTGACAACAACATTAAGCGTTGGATGAGAGTCATGCTGTATCATCTTCTGTCTCGGTCCCTCCGCCATCACCTTGTATCGTCCCACCGTTTCTTCTACAACCAATATAAACAAATGTATGAGAGCCATACAAACCTTGACAATAACATTAAGCGTTGGATGAGAGTCATGCTGTATCATCTTCTGTCTCGGTCCCTCCGCCTTCACCTTGTATGGTCCCACCGTTTCTTCTACAACGAATACAAACAAATGTATGAGAGCCATACAAACCTTTGACAATAACATTAAGCGTTGGATGAGAGTTATGCTGTATCATCTTCTGTCTCGGTCCCTCCGCCTTCACCTTGTATGGTCCCACCGTTTCTTCTACAATTAATACAAACAAATGTATGAGAGCCATACAAACCTTTGACAATAACATTAAGCGTTGGATGAGAGTCATGCTGTATTATCTCCTGTCTCGGTCCCTCCGCCTTCACCTTGTATCGTCCCACCGTTTTTTCTACAATTCAAACAAATGTATGAGAGCCATACAAACCTTTGACAATAACATTAAGCGTTGTATGAGAGTCGTGCTGTATCATCTTTTGTCTCGGTCCCTCCGCCTTTACCTTGTATCGTCCCACCGTTTCTTAACTAAACTAATACAAACAAATGTATGAGAGCCATACAAACCTTTGACAATAACATTGAGCGTTGGATGAGAGTCGTGCTGTATCATTTTCTGTCTCGGTCCCTCCGCCTTCACCTTGTATCGTCCCACCGTTTTTTCTACAATTCAAACAAATGTATGAGAGCCATACAAACCTTTGACAATAACATTAAGCGTTGGATGAGAGTCGTGCTGTATCATCTTCTGTCTCGGTCCCTCCGCCTTCACCTTGTATCGTCCCAAGGCCCGTTTCTTCGCTAACGTAGCTTTATATTGTTCTTGGTAGGCGGCCTCTTTGGCTTCGATGGCGGTGCGGTCTAGTTCCTGTTTCTCCCGCATGCGCTGGTTGTGGCGCCACTTCATCACTTCGTTGGCGCGTTTCTGATTATAATCGAAGTTGAAATATGAAATATGTGATTTCGCTGCAGCTGTTCATATATAAATTAAGAGGTACTAAAGAACAGTTGAAAAACATAATGAACCATAAATTGTTATTTTAATTGATAAAATACTAACTTAAGTTAAATAGCAGGAATCTGCTCGAGTTTGATACTCAACGGGATTACAGAGTTTCGTTTAGTAACAGTGTTACTCAACGGGAATATAGAGTGCCGATGAGTAAGAGTGTGACTCATTGGGAAAAACACCAGTTGCAATGAGTAATACTGTGACTCATCTATACTTTTTTCCCTTTGAGTCTCAGTGTTACTAATCTTGGTAAGACTCATCGGGAACAAATGATTTTTTTACTGAAAGAGACCGTGGATCCGAGTATTCGATATTAATTTCAACTTGATACCTTTAAGCGTTCTAGAGAAAAAAAGTTTGACAGACAGACGGACAACAAAGTGATCTTATAAGGGTTTTTACCTTTCGAAGTACGGAACCCTAAAAATGAATAAATACCTCGGAGTCGACGTCGAGCACCTGGTCCCCGGCGGCGGGCATCTCTCTCTAGCTCAGTTTTTACATAGTTATTGTTCCTAGCAAGTTTATTTTTAATGAATGATTTTTTAGCCCATCTGGCGGATCCAGAATTATTTTCTGGGGGGGGCAGAAAATAATCCTGGATCCGCCCTTGCCTAAACGTGTTACCTCGGAGTCGACTTCGAGAACTTGGTCCCCGGCGGCGGGCAGTTCCCGCCAGCCGAGCACGGCCGCCGGCGTGGAGGGGGGAGCTTCTTGTATCGCGCGACCGTCCGCCGATTGCAGTACGCGGACCTACGATATCCACGTTTATAACTTCAAGCCTGCTGTACACGGTACAGCAAAGAACAAAGCCAAAATATCAAAACAAATAAATAGTCAATCAAAATATCCACCCTGGCCCAAAAATACCAATTACACTAAGACTTGCTTCATTATTCCTTTCTGAATTTTTTTTTGTGTTTTGTGTCCAACTAACTTTTGCCAGCGGCTTCGCTCGCGTTAATCCTTCCTTAGCGGTTGCCTACGTCATAACATCTACCTTCAAGCCAAATTTCAGCCCGATCCGTCCAGTGGTTTGGGCTGTGCGTTGATAGATCACTATGTCAGTCAGTCAGTCACCTTTGAGTTATATAATACTAGCTTTCGCCCGCGTGAATTTCCCACGAGAACAGTGCTTTTTCCCGGGATGAAAGGTACCCTATGTCCTTCTCCGTACTTCCAGCTATATGTATGCGAAATTTCAGGAAAATTGGTTAAGAAGATAAAGCATGAAGAGGTAACAAACAAACAAACCAACCAACCAACAAACTCACTTTCGGATATAGACTACTGGGCAAAGGCCTTCTCTCTGAATTGCAATGGATATTCTCTGGGTCATTCAGTCGGTAACCAACTGGAACGGTGGTCAAAGGCTTCCTTTAGGCGAAGTCCTATCTCGATAATGAAACTTCGGGGCACCAGGTAACTTCTTTTTGTCAAGTCGGAATAGCCATTAAATTAGTTTGGACCAGTATTTGGCCATGCTAATCGCTCTACATTGGCCTCGTTTAAGTCCTCTATTATGCAGGATGTGGGGCATTTTGGATACGACAACAGGTAGGTGTTTGTCGATTGAATGTCACCGCAGTCACACAGATCATTGCTAGAGAAGCCCCACTTAACTCGGTTTTCGTAGCATCTCCCAACACAGCCCGGAGTCTATTTAAGGTCTTCCAGACTGTCCCAGGATCGCCACTCGATGGGAGCCTCTCAGCAGGTGGAATATTGCGATGGGATATTTGTGTTTCCACGTAACGCAATTCTTAAACCAGAACTCAATCTGTGTGATTTGTCTGTATACTTATATATACATTTTCTGATTTCGAACACTTCTCACCTTGACAACCGGTTGGAAGCGAATTAAGTGCAATAAAAATTTAAATAAAATTACCTACCGAGACTGGCTTTTTATATTACAATCAAGATACAAGGAAAACGATGAATCGGAGATAATCAACTTTAGTGGCACATCGAAACTACTCCATCCAGTTTACCAACGAAAATCGCTTTAAAAATGGTGAAAAAAAATTTTCTATTGGTGTGCGTCGTATTTATGGTGATAATTTCATCGGATAGTGTTCAATCAGATCAGATCATTGGCAGTTGTGTTTGGGGCGGTGTGAATTACGTGTCAAATTGCCAGGAAGAATGTGTCAGGCGCGGCTACCGAGGCGGACATTGCGGTAGTTTCCTTAATAACATTTGTTGGTGCGAAACGTAAAATGTCTAACATATTCGTCATGTGCAATTTTGAGCGGCTGATAAGGATTTTAAGAATGCATAACACATACTCGTAGATAGATAAACTCTTCTTTGAATATCATGAAAATGAATGATTAAAACAAATTAGAACAAAAGCATGCAATTTTATTTATTTTTTTACTTCAAAATCAGTCTTATTATATCATACTAGCTTTCGCTCGTCCCCGGCTTCGCCCGCGTGACTTTCCCACGGAAACAGTGCTTTTTCCCGGGATGAAAGGTATCCTATGTCCTTCTTAGTATTTCTAACTATGTGTATGCGAAATTTCAGGAAGATTGGTTCAGTAGGTAGATGTAAAGTGAAGATGTATTATAAATGCGAGTCTGTTACACTTTCACAGCTAAACCTCTGGACAGATTTTGATGTATGAATAGAGTTGAAGACCCGGGTGAAACACAGGCTACTCTTTTTCCAAAAATCATAGCCCAAAGGACTGAAATGGGGATGTCAAAGTTTGTGTGAAAGACACATAGTTTTTGCGGTTCAACATCTAGTTAATGGTAAATAATATTGAACTACAAGAAATATACTACTCTGTTTGGGGTAATGGTTAATTCCTAAAGAATGCCATAGCGTTAAGTCTACCATTTGTACATAATTATGTACAATAAAGTATTCAATGAATAAATAATAACCTTGGCCCATCCGGCGCCGGCCACCAGCACGCAGCCACGGCGAAGTGTGCCCCTTTGCACCAACACGGTGGCTTGCTTTCTGAACAATAACATTTTTTGTTATTAATATCAAGTATAAAAATGTGGAAGGTAGGCCTTTGCCCAGCAGTGGGACACTTCAATAGGCTAGGAAAAAAAATATAAAATAATAACTTTGTATACTTACATTACATTCTGAAATAGTACATTGTTACCGAGTGGGTGAAAGTAACTTTTTTGTGTCCCGAGACGGGGTCTTAAAAAGTCTTCCACCCGAGGTAAACACTGTGCTTTTCATTACGAATACAAGGAAAGTAAAAATAAAAACATGATTTAGCTAAAGAAATAATGAGTGAATTATACGGAAGCATAAATAAAATTCTAAACTGGAAAAAAAAGATCGGATTGCGGCTTTAGCTACCAGCATATTTTTTTTTTCTGTGGCTGAACTATTTATTCCCTATTATATGTTCCATTATTGAAAAAATGAAAAAAAATCTATGTTATAAAAAATTATAAAAAAAAATATATCTTTATCGTTATTTCAATTTTATATGTTGAATGGCTGTGTAGAAAGTTGGAACATGATTTAATAGAATAACGTGAAAATAGAACTAGTTTTTTTTAATAATTTGACAGCTGTCAGTTGAAAACGATTTGCCCTAGGGCTGAAAAGTATTACTTTCACCATGCTCCACAGGCAATTTCAGACTTACTTGCTGAGTATGAGTAATGAAAAATGTGTTTCGTATGTACTCACCCAGTCCTCGGATCCAGTTGAGCCTCGATCACCACCCCCTCCACGTACCCCCCCGGGTCAGCCTTAAGGTCCATCAGCTGAGCTTGTAAGGTCAGGGCTTCGACCAAGGTGTCCAGGTTCTGTTTCTTCAGAGCCGAGACCGGTATCGCTTGCACATCACCGCCTAGCTCTTCACAGATGACGCCATGTTGCGCTAGCGATCGCATTGTACGATCCTGGGAGAAATATATATAATAAAATTGTAACCGGTATGTGTCTGTACATAGGAGATATTTAGGAAAAAAACTAGGAGGGGTCTTTATAGGGCCAATAGAAGCCAAAACGATTTTTTTTTATTTTTTGTCTGTCTGTCTGTATGTACGCGCATCACGCAAAAACTTCTGGGTCAAATTTGATGCGGTTCACTGTTGTATTGTTGAAGGTCTAACTTAAAATCTGGCGTAGGTTTCATCTTGATCCGCCACTTAGAACCTGATATATTAATAATAGTAAGTTCGCGATATGTATATTTCTTAGATAAAAAACACAACAAAAATAAAAATACAAAAATAAAAGAGTAAAAACATGCCGACAACAACATCTAATAGTCCGGTCATTCTATGTTTTCAGAAAAACTAATTCATAAAGTTTTGAAACTTGTGTGACATATACCTTCGGTTGTGGTGTTCAACGCTCACTACCCTCCCCTGCCCTCCCCCTGACGCTACCCCCCCTTTACTCTGAAATGTGTCCCCTTTATCGGTTTTTTCACTTTTTCTCGAAAACTATTATAGATACGAAAAAGGTGTCAAAGGCAAAGATGATCCTTATTCAATCCTTAATAAAATATGTCCCATGTCTTATTTTGATAGACTTGACGGTTTACCAGCTAAAAGTTGTATTTGGGGCACATGTTGTGAAAATGTACCTAAAAATATAATACCCCTCGTATTGTTGCAGTTTTACTATTATATCTCGAAAATGACCCAGAATTTCGAAAACATAGTACAATTAAAAGTTTTAGAGCATTAAATTCTGCGTTTAATGGGACTAAATACATATATTTTGAACCACTCGGTCCAATACTAGTGCTCAACGAAATTGCACAAATCCCACAGATATTGTAAATGTGAAAATTTTGATGTATGTTTGATACTCAACTACGCAAAATCTACTAGACGGATTTCGAGGAAATTTGGTACACGGGTAGAAAAATGCCGGGAATAGCACATAGTGTAAATTTTATCCCAAAATTCCTACTGGAGTAGGGCCCCAAGGCGCAGCTAATAAAGCATTTTTCATAGGTATGGAAAACTTGCTACGCCCTGGGGTTCCGCTCAGTTGTGAATTTCGGGATAAAATTATCTTATGTGATTTTTTAAGTCTTTCTCTATTTGTGTACTAAACTTCATCGAGATCCGTCCAGTATACTTCGTGTGATCGAGTGACAAAAATGTCAAGTTTGTATGGGGAATTTTATCATTTATGATAATATATACTAGATGCGCTCCGAGGCTTCGCTCCTGTGAGAATTTCAGAAAAAGTAGATTATATGCATTTTTAGGTTTAACTCTACTCGTCTACTAATTTTCGTCGAAATATGCCCGGTAGATTTGGTGTAATTGGAGTAACAAACATACATATTTTTACGTTTGGATGTCTCGGATGTATGTTTGTTATTCAATTACACAAAATCTACCGGGCATATTTCAACAAAAATTTGTACACAAGTAGAGTTAAACCTAAAAATGCATATAATCTACTTTTTTTCTGAAATTCTCACAGGAGCGAAGCCTCTGGGCGCATCTAGTATATTATCATAAATGATGAAGTTCCCATACAAACTTGAAATTTTTGTCACTCAATCACACGAAGTCTACTAGACAGATCTCGACGAAGTTTAGTACACAAATAGAGAAAGACTTGAAAAATCACATAAGTTAATTCTTATCCCAAAATTCCCAACTGAGCGGAGCCCCCGGGCGTAGCAAGTTTTCCATACCTATGAAAAATGCTATATGCTATGCTGCGCTCTCGGGGCCCTACTCCCGTAGGAATTTGGGGATAATGAGTACCCTATGTACTATATCTAGTATTTTTCTAGCAGTATATGAAATTTCATGGAAATCCGTCCAGTAGATTTTGCGTAGTTGAGTATCAAACATACATCAAAACTTTAGCATTTAAAATATCTGTGGGATTTGTGCAATTTCGATGAGCACTAGTATATAGGACAGAGTGGTCCAAAATATATGTATTTAGTCCTATAAACGCAGAATTTAATGTTCTAAAACTTTTAATTGCACTATGTTTTCGAAATTCTGGGTCTTTTCGAGATATAATAGTAAAACTGCAACAATACTCCCTTTTCTACGTAGATTTTCTCCCATGTGCCCAAACACAACTCTTTTAGCTCGTAAACCATCAAGTCTATCAAAATAAGACATGGGACATATTTTATTAAGAATTTAATAAGGATCATCTTTTGCCTTTGACACCTTTTTTCGTTTCTATCATAGTTTTCGAGAAAAAGTGAAAAAAACCGGTAAAGGGGACACATTTCAGAGTAAAGGGGGGTAGCGTCAGGGAGAGGGCAGGGGAGGGTAGTGAGCGTTAAACACCACAACCGAAGGTATATGTCACACAAGTTTCAAAACTTTATGAATTAGTTTTTCTTCCCCATACATTGAATGCATAGAATGACCGGACTATAAAGTACATCTAACAATACTCTGCAAAATGTGGGTACACGGAAATTCACATTGTACAGTAGATAAAGGTAAAACATACGACGAATTTAGGTACAACTTAAATCCTGTCAGGCATTGCAATTAAAATAGACAAATTTTGACTTGCTATTTATTTTATGTTGAGAGGATGGATGAAAAGAGATTGACGAAAGGTATTTTTAAAGCAGAGATGAATGGAAGAATTGGTCAAGGTCGACCTCTGTAGAACGCACTCCAACCAGATTGCGGACCTCCTTAAAAAGGGAGATATTAGGAGCACCCATAACCGGAGAGCATGTATGAAGAGAGTGATGAGGGTAGAGGAAGCGAGAGAGATCTGTAAAGATCGTAGCAAGTGGAAATCGCTAGTCTCTGCCAAACCCCACGGGAAAAAGTCGTGATAATATGTATGTATGTATGTTTTACTTGCTGTTAAGAACTGGATTGCGATGGCCCAGGATAGAGAGGCTTGGCGTAGACAGAGGGAGGCTTATACCCAGCAGTGGGTAGCAGAAAGCTGACGATGATGATTTTTTACTTGGGATCTTTAAACTATCTTCAATCCTAATTTTATCAACACATAGCCAGACTTTTGTATTTATAATGCAAAAATATTTCAGAAGTATAAAACTATGATAAAGCACAATTATATAAAATTGAGGCATACCTACAATGTTCACACCTGGCTTGTCGATTTTGTTGATCGCCACCAGGATTGGAACTGAAACAATTTGAACTCGTTTTAAACTAATTTAAATTAGATTACAAAAATCATTGCAAGACAGATTCACAGAAAGAACAGGAGGGTTAAAACGGCCATTTGGATGAATCGGAATATGATCCATTTCTGTTCCTAAATTTTATAAAAATGAAACTTATGAAACCACTTATAAGGTTCATTTTTAAATATTTAGGAAATGAGAAATTAATCATAATTTGTTAAAGTGGCCTTTTTAGACCCCCAGACTGGTTCTACAGAAAGAACTAGTAAACTGGCTTGAATTTTGGGTTCCGTACCTTGCAAATACGGAACCCTTATAGGATTACTCGTGCGTCTGTCTGTCAGTCACAGCCAATTTGCACCGAATTAACTGGACCAAATCCTAAGGGAACGTTACCTTGTATGTCTATAGAGTCTCACCTCCGGCCTCCCTGGCCATGCGGATGCTCTCGACCGTCTGCTGCATGACGCCGTCGTCGGCCGCCACCACCAGCACCACGAGGTCGGTGGAGGGAACGTTACCTTGTATGTCTATAGAGTCTCACCTCCGGCCTCCCTGGCCATGCGGATGCTCTCGACCGTCTGCTGCATGACGCCGTCGTCGGCCGCCACCACCAGCACCACGAGGTCGGTGGAGGGAACGTTACCTTGTATGTCTATAGAGTCTCACCTCCGGCCTCCCTGGCCATGCGGATGCTCTCGACCGTCTGCTGCATGACGCCGTCGTCGGCCGCCACCACCAGCACCACGAGGTCGGTGGAGGGAACGTTACCTTGTATGTCTATAGAGTCTCACCTCCGGCCTCCCTGGCCATGCGGATGCTCTCGACCGTCTGCTGCATGACGCCGTCGTCGGCCGCCACCACCAGCACCACGAGGTCGGTGGAGGGAACGTTACCTTGTATGTCTATAGAGTCTCACCTCCGGCCTCCCTGGCCATGCGGATGCTCTCGACCGTCTGCTGCATGACGCCGTCGTCGGCCGCCACCACCAGCACCACGAGGTCGGTGGAGGGAACGTTACCTTGTATGTCTATAGAGTCTCACCTCCGGCCTCCCCTGGCCATGCGGATGCTCTCGACCGTCTGCTGCATGACGCCGTCGTCGGCCGCCACCACCAGCACCACGAGGTCGGTGGAGGGAACGTTACCTTGTATGTCTATAGAGTCTCACCTCCGGCCTCCCTGGCCATGCGGATGCTCTCGACCGTCTGCTGCATGACGCCGTCGTCGGCCGCCACCACCAGCACCACGAGGTCGGTGGAGGGAACGTTACCTTGTATGTCTATAGAGTCTCACCTCCGGCCTCCCTGGCCATGCGGATGCTCTCGACCGTCTGCTGCATGACGCCGTCGTCGGCCGCCACCACCAGCACCACGAGGTCGGTGGAGGGAACGTTACCTTGTATGTCTATAGAGTCTCACCTCCGGCCTCCCTGGCCATGCGGATGCTCTCGACCGTCTGCTGCATGACGCCGTCGTCGGCCGCCACCACCAGCACCACGAGGTCGGTGGAGGGAACGTTACCTTGTATGTCTATAGAGTCTCACCTCCGGCCTCCTGGCCATGCGGATGCTCTCGACCGTCTGCTGCATGACGCCGTCGTCGGCCGCCACCACCAGCACCACGAGGTCGGTGGAGGGAACGTTACCTTGTATGTCTATAGAGTCTCACCTCCGGCCTCCTGGCACATGCGGATGCTCTCGACCGTCTGCTGCATGACGCCGTCGTCGGCCGCCACCACCAGCACCACGAGGTCGGTGGAGGGAACGTTACCTTGTATGTCTATAGAGTCTCACCTCCGGCCTCCCTGGCCATGCGGATGCTCTCGACCGTCTGCTGCATGACGCCGTCGTCGGCCGCCACCACCAGCACCACGAGGTCGGTGGAGGGAACGTTACCTTGTATGTCTATAGAGTCTCACCTCCGGCCTCCTGGCCATGCGGATGCTCTCGACCGTCTGCTGCATGACGCCGTCGTCGGCCGCCACCACCAGCACCACGAGGTCGGTGGAGGGAACGTTACCTTGTATGTCTATAGAGTCTCACCTCCGGCCTCCTGGCCATGCGGATGCTCTCGACCGTCTGCTGCATGACGCCGTCGTCGGCCGCCACCACCAGCACCACGAGGTCGGTGGAGGGAACGTTACCTTGTATGTCTATAGAGTCTCACCTCCGGCCTCCCTGGCCATGCGGATGCTCTCGACCGTCTGCTGCATGACGCCGTCGTCGGCCGCCACCACCAGCACCACGAGGTCGGTGGAGGGAACGTTACCTTGTATGTCTATAGAGTCTCACCTCCGGCCTCCTGGCCATGCGGATGCTCTCGACCGTCTGCTGCATGACGCCGTCGTCGGCCGCCACCACCAGCACCACGAGGTCGGTGGAGGGAACGTTACCTTGTATGTCTATAGAGTCTCACCTCCGGCCTCCCTGGCCATGCGGATGCTCTCGACCGTCTGCTGCATGACGCCGTCGTCGGCCGCCACCACCAGCACCACGAGGTCGGTGGAGGGAACGTTACCTTGTATGTCTATAGAGTCTCACCTCCGGCCTCCCTGGCCATGCGGATGCTCTCGACCGTCTGCTGCATGACGCCGTCGTCGGCCGCCACCACCAGCACCACGAGGTCGGTGGAGGGAACGTTACCTTGTATGTCTATAGAGTCTCACCTCCGGCCTCCCTGGCCATGCGGATGCTCTCGACCGTCTGCTGCATGACGCCGTCGTCGGCCGCCACCACCAGCACCACGAGGTCGGTGGAGGGAACGTTACCTTGTATGTCTATAGAGTCTCACCTCCGGCCTCCTGGCCATGCGGATGCTCTCGACCGTCTGCTGCATGACGCCGTCGTCGGCCGCCACCACCAGCACCACGAGGTCGGTGGAGGGAACGTTACCTTGTATGTCTATAGAGTCTCACCTCCGGCCTCCTGGCCATGCGGATGCTCTCGACCGTCTGCTGCATGACGCCGTCGTCGGCCGCCACCACCAGCACCACGAGGTCGGTGGAGGGAACGTTACCTTGTATGTCTATAGAGTCTCACCTCCGGCCTCCCTGGCCATGCGGATGCTCTCGACCGTCTGCTGCATGACGCCGTCGTCGGCCGCCACCACCAGCACCACGAGGTCGGTGGAGGGAACGTTACCTTGTATGTCTATAGAGTCTCACCTCCGGCCTCCCTGGCCATGCGGATGCTCTCGACCGTCTGCTGCATGACGCCGTCGTCGGCCGCCACCACCAGCACCACGAGGTCGGTGGAGGGAACGTTACCTTGTATGTCTATAGAGTCTCACCTCCGGCCTCCCTGGCCATGCGGATGCTCTCGACCGTCTGCTGCATGACGCCGTCGTCGGCCGCCACCACCAGCACCACGAGGTCGGTGGAGGGAACGTTACCTTTGTATGTCTATAGAGTCTCACCTCCGGCCTCCCTGGCCATGCGGATGCTCTCGACCGTCTGCTGCATGACGCCGTCGTCGGCCGCCACCACCAGCACCACGAGGTCGGTGGAGGGAACGTTACCTTGTATGTCTATAGAGTCTCACCTCCGGCCTCCCTGGCAATGCGGATGCTCTCGACCGTCTGCTGCATGACGCCGTCGTCGGCCGCCACCACCAGCACCACGAGGTCGGTGGAGGGAACGTTACCTTGTATGTCTATAGAGTCTCACCTCCGGCCTCCCTGGCCATGCGGATGCTCTCGACCGTCTGCTGCATGACGCCGTCGTCGGCCGCCACCACCAGCACCACGAGGTCGGTGGAGGGAACGTTACCTTGTATGTCTATAGAGTCTCACCTCCGGCCTCCTGGCCATGCGGATGCTCGACCGTCTGCTGCATGACGCCGTCGTCGGCCGCCACCACCAGCACCACGAGGTCGGTGGTGGGAACGTTACCTTGTATGTCTATAGAGTCTCACCTCCGGCCTCCCTGGCCATGCGGATGCTCTCGACCGTCTGCTGCATGACGCCGTCGTCGGCCGCCACCACCAGCACCACGAGGTCGGTGGCGAGCGCCCCGCGTGACCGCATCGCGGTGAAGGCGGCGTGCCCCGGCGTGTCCAGGAATGTCACTTTTTCGCCGGACGCCAGTTGCACTGAAAATTAAAACGTCTTTACTCTGTGACGACATCTATCGCGCCACAAGAACAACGCCATGTACTGATGATGGCGTTATGACTGACTGACTAAAACGCGGTAATAATATTCGCAAAATTGGAGGCATTTACGATATGACGACGTCAGTTAAGCGGTTTTGTAAGTTTAAAAAGACTATTAAATGAACCAATTTTATATTATGCTTTTTGGAGCCATAACATGTCCTATTGCTGGACAAAAGCTCTCCCCTACTCTCTTTCCATGTGTTCCTATTCTAATCTTTTTCCATTCACTTTTGAATGCCCTAAGTTCATCCGACCATCTTGTCTTAGGCCTCCTCGCTTTCTGTGTCCATCAGCTGGGACCTGCAAGTATGTGAGCTCCATCTTTCGGGATGCATATGGCATACATATTACGCTTTATGAAATAAATTTCTTTCGCATGAACAATCAAATGCAATTACCTTCAAAAGCACCAATGTGCTGTGTGATGTTCCCGAACTCCTGGTCGACGACGGAGGTGTCCCGCAGCGAGTCGAGCAGCGTGGTCTTGCCGTGGTCCACGTGCTCCCCATCACGCAGGCCATCGGGCGGCCGGGGTCGGAGCGCCGAGGGCGGCGCGGGGGCGCCGGCACTGCGTCTTTTATTCTAATGAATACACCATGTTTTGTTGCAATTTTTCGGCATGAACATAACTAATACCTTGAAGTTGTAAGCCACCAACGCCCGGTTTTCCGAAAAGCATGTCATATATTGTAATAAGTAACAAACTATCATTATTATCAATCTGCTAACTGTGGGTTTCTGAAATGCTATTCACTCACCGTAAAATTATCTGATCAACAGTAATCTGGTGATTTGACTTTTTCATTCACTCATTCATGTTTTGTTTCTGGGCTTTTTCAGAAACCCAAACTGCTACTAAACAGAAATTATCAATTTGCTACGTATGTAATTTTTTCATTGATTTGCTTTCAGAAACCGGGTGTTTGGACACCATAATTTATTGCCACATTGTATCAAAGTGACAGAATATATTGTGTAACAGTAAAGAGCCAGAGCTTTAAATAAGAGTCTGACCAAAACTCAAATTATAGCCAAAACCGAAATCAAATGTTCAACTCCTTCCTGTTTCTATCTGGCCTAAAGTGTGACCGAAACCTGATTTCATAGCCAAAACTAACCAAAACCAGATTATTCAGTAGGTCTCTAACGTTTTCATTGGGTAACAAATACATTATACTGTGTAAAGCAAGCACCTTGCCCAACCAATGAAATTAAAAGGAGACCTACCTCCTCCTTTTCTTCTACTTGATTAGGATGGGCACTCATTTTAAATCTGTATCCATAGATATTTTAACAAATATGTCTTCTTATAACCTGGGGATTAAATATCACTCTGTGTCCTCTTTGTACTTTGTGTTTGATGTCTTGTCAGCAAATTCTAAAGCTTTAAATACATGGTCTGAAAAAAAAAACTATAGAGTCATCATCAGTAGAAAAATATATTTTCTCTTTTTTTATGTGGATAGCATGAAGTTTGGAACATTGGAGAATAATAAGCATTTGTTCTCTATAACAATATTTTAGTAGATAATACACAAAATCAATATTATTGTTATAGCAGTTCCTAGTCCGCTGTTAACATGGTAAATTAGTACAAGCACATACCAACGTCTTTTTTCAGTACTGTGGCAATGTCTTGGACTGTCATGTTCCTCTGAACATACCCCCACTACCTCTGCACTGCCTTTTGGTGAATATCTGAGAGCTGGCCTGATAGCTTTTGATTGTAAAGCCTGGAAATAACAAGTTTCAAGTAATGATTTATTATTAATTAAGATTAAGAAAAAAATAGAGAACTAGAGATAGCATTATTTGGTGGTTAAAGAACAATTATTTAATAAAATAAGAAAAATTATTTCAAAAAACATGTTTATTTAACTAATTTCTATGAGAAAAATAGAAGAAACTTATTTGGAAGCTAAATTGGACCTCTTTTATCATTAGGCAGGCATAAATGTTCACAAATATAACATTGATGTATTCAATATAAGGTATTATAAGTTATTATAGTATAGTATGCTGCAACCTATACAGGCACATATGGCTTTTAAAATACTTAGGTACAAAACAAACTTGTAACATTCTTGTAATGGATCAAAAGATGAATCTTTTCTTCTTCAGGTCTTCGTTTTTTATAGCATGCAAATGATGCTGAAAGGTGTCTTACTGATTGGTTAATATCTAAGTTTCTTTCACAGTTTTATGCGTGTAAAATTCATTTTTGATGAATCTAAATGGCAAACCTATAAAGAAAAAAGTGTGAACAAAATTACGAGTATCTTAACATGAGAAAAATAGTTCAGTAATACGTACCTTCTAGACATGAATTTGTACATTTTTAAATATCAATTTTTATTCATTTATAGGAATGATACACTTTGAGGTTATGATTTAAATTTATGAGGTATAATAATTCAATAACTCTCATTTATTAACTTTCATTCATTTCATTTCACTTATTATTTCTATTCCTAAGGTTTATATAAAACGTACACCACTTTTTATTCTGAATTTCAACAATAACAACAAAAGTTAAAAAATAACCTTTTTTTGAACATGAAAATATTGAAATAAATGTTGTCATTGTCATGTCAAGTGTCAAGTTCTCATTGTTATGTTATGTCAGATTCACGTTCTTTTTAAAGCCGATATTACACCTTCCTGAATAACGGATCCGATATTCAGAGACTCCGATATCGGACACTGAATTCAGTCGCCGATGCTCCTGATTACACATTCACTGATTCAGAGAGCTCTGAATCAGTCGCCAAGGACGCGCTACGAGACAGACATGTCGAGCGTTAAAAACAACTTAATCGAAATATTTTATAAGGCTTTTAATGTTGCATTTTTGATAAAAAAATATATTTTATTATATTATTATATTTTGAACACACTAGCAGCTTAATAAGCTGATGCAGTGTATCGCGTGTGTGTGAGGTGTGTGAAATCCATTTATGCTTTACCAGTCCTATCATGTAAACAATCTTCACAGTACTTTTTATTGAATTTTGTTGAAAATAAATCAAATATTAGTTCAAACCTAAACATTCTAAAGTAAAACATTTATTAACCACGAAAGTAATTTCCTAAAAAGTCTATTTTAATTTATATTGTTGTAAAATCATAAAAAGACATGGTAAGATTGTTTACATGATAGGATTGGTAAGAATACATTGAATCCTTCATCCTTATCCTAACTAAAATTATAAATGCGAAAGTGAGTTTGTTTATTTGTTTGTTACCTCTTCACGCTTTATCTATTGAACCAATCTCCCTGAATGAAATTTCGCATAGGTACACATAGAAATATCGAGAAGGACATTAAATTTTCATCCCGGAAAAAGCACTGTTCCCGTGAGAAAATCACGCGGGCGAAGCCGCGGGAAAAAGCTAGTTTCTAATATTTTTGTTCATATAATTTTGGTCGCCCTTGTCCCAAAGGTATGGCATGTCCTTGTACAAAACTAAAATATCAATGAATCTCTTTTTGCCGACATTTTGCGTACGCACACACACGCTGCGCTGCGCTAACCAACAAAACGCGCGTGCGCGACGGCAGACGAACGGTGACTGAGCGTGAGCGTCCTGTCCTGACTGAATGCGATTAGATCCTTGCGATTTAGGATCCGATACGTCGGAAAGCGTTCTTTCCTGAGAACGGATGCTAAATCAGATGCTACCTTCCTGAATGCGATTAGACTTTTCTGAATTCAGAAGCGACTGAATATCGGCTAATACCTCTTTTGAGGGATTTTCCGTGACACAAATTAAAAAAAGAAATAGTTCCATATGACTTCATAGATGGCGCTTAGTAAAAGGCGAGAGAAAAAGTTCCATACAAAAAGTAAAAAATTCACGGGATTGGCATTTAAAAAAAATAAAACTTAGTAAAAAAAATAACTAAAAAGTATCTATATTGTGATTTGTGCAACTGTCAAATTGCACAGACATATAATAATAGTAAGCAGACAGAACATGTCATTTGAAATTGCATGGCAAAAACACACACTAAGATTATTATTCACACAACGACAGAATACAGGGTCGGATCTAAGATAATTAATTATATTCGGTACAGTGTAGCAAAACCAAAAATTTTGAGACGCTGAATCTTAAGCCGTGCGCGGTATGCGGACGGATCTGCATCAGCTTTTTACGATGGGAAATTCTATCCCTTTTGGGAAAAAATACTAGTCATTAAATCAATAAAATTTATTTTAAATTATTAAAAATCACGTGCAATGAAACATTGCAATGATGTTAATGGTTGCTGGCGTCCATTCACTGTCCTGGTACTCGTAGTACGTAAGAGAAATACTCCCCATAACAGTTCTCTTTCTTGAGGTATTATTTTCTGGCATATTTTCCTTGTCCTGAAATAAAATTCACTGTCAGTATTTTTTATAAAATGTGCATTTTAATCTTCAAGAAAGAATTCCTGAGATTTTTATAGAATAGGTACTAAATTCGTATATTTGCCTTGATTCGGCCCAGCCATAGTAAACAAAACTGGATCTGTCAAATGATCTATGCTATTTACGAAATTATTAAATTACTTGTAGTATTTCTTATGAAATGGTTATAATGAATACACTACTTTATAAAATAAACTAGCTTTTGCCCGCGGCTTCGCCCGCGTGAATTTCCCACGGGAACAGTGCTTTTTCCCGGGATAAAAAGTAGCCTATGTGCTATTCCAGGTCATTATCTACCTCTGTACCAAATTTCATCGAAATCCGTCCAGTAGATTTTGCGTGATTGAGTAACAAACATCCTCACAAACTCACAAATTCACAAACTCACAAACTCACATCCAAACTTTCGCATTTATAATATTAGTATGGATAATGATATTGCTGATAAATAGCATTCAAAAGTCTAATAATGGTGATTGTTTCAAAAATAACACGAAATTGTATATTATCATTGGGCACGCCGTCAAAAAAACACGTATTGCTTACCGAAGGAACGATATTCCACGAATATTTTTTTATGAAACACTTCCACATATTATACACGTTGCATTTTATCATTTCTATTGAGTTTAAAAGCACAAAACAGTAAAAAATAATTTTAAATATTTATGACAACTGTGACAACACAACAAATATGATACAGATAAGGATCATTTCGCATGAAAAATCCGGCTTGGATGATAATTCTTTCAGTGTAGTGGTTCGTGCTGCAATACATTGCAATGCTAGGAAGGAAAGGGACAGAGTTATGTGACAGTCCTTATCATGAACAGGATGCAAATATTGTCAAATATCATCAGAGTGTGTGTGAAATTTGTGTTTCTTCTGCTTATATTTAAAAAAAAAAATATTTCTGTGCCTCTGGTTGATAAGAAAAAAGCGCACCATATAGGTTCAGCCCACCAGCCATTATTACGACTCGGCTTTCATAAAACGCTATCTGTTGATGAGACTTTTTATACTGTTTTTTTTTCTTAATTAGCTGTCAGAAAAATCGCTCAATATGCACGTCAGGTAGGTATGTACAAGGAAAAAATAAGAACTTCACTTTAGTATGAAGTTCTTATTTTTTCATGGCACGTTATCAAAGTTAGAACAAAAAAAAAAATATTTCTGTGGAAAAAAACTTCACCGTGTTCGTGAGCAACAAGGACTTCCGCGCCGCGCGCGGAACGGCGTCCATGTTGCTTTATAGCATATAAATGGTGGTGGCTGGTGGCACTACTGTGACGTGAAAAGTGCTTTATTTTTCGCCATTCGTCGAATCAAAAAAAAAATATATTTTCTTTTGAAGACCATAGACCCGTTTCTGATAAAAATTAAAAAAATAAATCATAGACAATACTATTTATGTCCGCCATTCATTCTTTTGAGTTGCTTTTTCGTTTTACGATTCCAAAAGAGCACGATTTGTCATCATCAAGATCTACGCAACACCATCGCGTTTTTAATTAATAACCTACGCTAAAGCAGCTGAAACAATACAGTCCTAGGTCCGAAGTAGGCATCGTCGCCACCAGTGTAGTGTACCAGTGACGTGATCCATCCGTGAGATCGTATCGTACTTCCAATGATGCTTTTGCTTCCCTTTTACGTTATCGGTTGCGAAGTAGGTTCGACTGCCTGATGGTGTGGAAACTATGTGCGATTAACGGATTAAATATTGAGGATCAGTATGGGGGCGTTTTTAAATAAGCCCGAAACTAAGAAATACAACGAGAACGGAGTAAGGGAATGGTCTTCGCTATGGCGTGGCGTCGATGCAGGGTTGGCGAGTGGAGATGGAGGATGCGCACCACGCGCAGTTAACTTTAAACGGCACATTATCGGACTGGTCTTATTTCGCTGTGTTTGACGGGCACGCGGGCGCGCGGGTATCAGCACATTGCGCGGAAAACCTCTTGGAATGTATCTTACAAACGGACGAGTTTCGGCGCGAGGAGATAGCGGAGGCTATCCGCGCCGGATTCCTGGATTTAGACAAGAAGATGCGAGAGCTGCCTGAACTGTCGAACGGGGAAGAAAAGTCCGGATCAACGGCGGTTTGCGCTTTCGTGTCGCCGAAACAAATATACATAGCTAATTGTGGCGATTCCCGCGCTGTTTAGCAAGGAATGGCGTGCCGATTTTTGCGACTCGGGACCACAAGCCTGAGCTGCCGTCGGAGAAGTCACGTATTGTGCAAGCTGGAGGGTCAGTAATGATCCAGCGTGTAAATGGGAGCTTAGCTGTGTCACGGGCATTGGGAGATTATGAGTACAAGAAAGTACAGGATCGCGGTCCTTGTGAGCAGTTGGTATCCCCGGAGCCTGAAGTTTCTGTACATGAGCGGTGTGAGTCAGAGGATGAGTTTTTGGTGCTGGCCTGCGACGGGTTTGGGATGTAATGAGCAATGAAGCATTGTGTGCATATGTGCACTCGCTTCTCCAACTTACGGATGACCTAGTCGCTGTAACCAATCAGGTCATTGACACCTGTCTGTACAAGGTATGTTCACTTTCTGTTTTTGTAACATTCATATAACAGTAATTATGTAAAACCAACTTTATAATCTCACATTGCATGCTCAGAGAACAAGTTCTCATTAAAATAAAACTAGAATAGCATGAATATTCAATTAAATACAAGAACATAAGGCTGGGATAAATTTGTATACTTGTGAACATTGGACAGTGTTTACATAACCAGTGTTATGGCACAGAAATATTATACTGTCAGATAGTAACATTCATAATTTGTATTATGAATGTGAACTGCATTGTTACCAGCTACAATACTGTTAATAAATCAGATTTAGGTAGTCTTCATCATTTATGTTTATTATTGATCTCTCAATAATAGAGATAGCTGACATTTTTAAGAAAACTTCTTGTTGCCAAGCCCTTCTAGGAATATGATTAAAATAAAAGTGTGTGTTACAAGTGCCTTTTTGATTTAAAAGAAAACTTAAGGTTCTTAGTGAGCTAAACACACCAACAAATAGCATAGTAACTTGAAGATGAGTTTGTGATTCTCATCTTAGATAGATTAACTAGATATAGTCTTTATTTGCAACTACAAAACACACATACAGTTTCATCCAACAATATAAATAAAAAAAGAGTACAAAACAACACCAAAATAACGAAAAAATAAGTGTGTGTTGCAGAAATGCAGCAACTTTCTTTTATTGTCTGTTTGAAATAATGTATTTTCAACTAAGAAATTGAAGAACTCTGCACTAAAAACTATGTTGGGTTTAGTTATTATTCTCCTCCACAAACCTAAATGAAATAAATATAAAGATATTCACAGTCACAAGTGTTGATGTGTATCCAATTTTAGACCTTATCACATAGTCTTAAGGAACGAAGTGTTTGCATAATAATGCTTGTGATTGTACAATTGTTCATCCCTTGCACAATTATTGCACTGAATTCTTAGGTATTTCTCATGTTAATACAGTACAAGAGCAAACACATCTTTAATTTTTTTTTAAAGTACAAAAAAAATAAACAAATTCAACTTAACAGGTTTCACATTTAATTTGAATCCTAAAATACCTAACCATTAAAAAATTACAGGGTAGCAAAGACAACATGAGCATCGTGCTGGTGGTGTTCCCTGCGGCTCCGGCCCAGTCCGGGAGGCCCAGCGTGCTGACCGGGAGCTCGACGAGACGCTCCGGCAGAGGCTCACAGGTTGCTATCACTCACTACTGCATGCCTGCTCGTATAAACACAGAGACAGACTGACACGTATGAACAGACAGAACAATATTGTAGAATCGGGTAGGAATGCTGCAAATGATGCCAGGGATAGTAAAAAATTATGAAACAATAGTACGTACTGAAAACCTGAAACTTGAGATTTTAACTTATACAGTAGTTATATATTTTTTGTATTGAATACAAAATTATTTTAAAAATATGTAATATACATAAATTTATATATACACAAATTTACATTAACTCAATGAAAGCCATTGCGTCTAAATTATTCCTACCAGTAGGGATACCATGGTGGGGATGGCAGTTGTAACTCCCAAATTAGAAAAATATGGGTTACAAGTACTAAATATCAGAAGAAATCGTGAATAGAAATTCTGATGAATAATCACATAGTAATAGGATAGCAAAATATAGTTGTATTTTTATAATGAATCCTCAACATTTGATCATAGTCATAGTGTATGTTCCCAGTAGTCTATTTAGTTATTATGAGAGAAGGTAGCTGAAAGTTCCAGTGCAAAGGGAGGAAAGAAGGAAATCATTTCATTATCAACATCAAAAAAATTATAAGCATATTGTGATGTGATACAAGTGTTGTATCTTGGAAAACATATATTTCTTTTATATTAAATATCTGCATTCTGGGCTCCCGTGGGAATTTCGGAATAAACAGTACCCTTAGTGTAATTCTAGGTTTCATACCCATACACCTAATTTAATAAAATTTCGTAGTTTCATAAATTGTTACAAACAAATTACATCCTTTCCTAAAAAATTTTATGTTTATAATATTAGTAGGATATCGCATTTTATCAGAATGTTACATTTATTAAGTCTTCTGTGTTTTTCCTATACAATAGATGCAGAACATGATGACATACAATCGGCATATTGCAATAAGGATTTATGTTTGTCTCATCTCTAAGATGCTCAGGCGAACTTGGACTTTTTTCCATTTTGCAGTGGAAGCATGCTGGGCCCATAACCTGAAGTAAAATTACTTTTAGTGATCAAATCTTAGTGACAACTGTACTTTATTTGAACAAATGTGACCTGTCTCAAGATGATAGCACTATTAGTTGCTTTAGTAATATTGACGATACAAAACAAAGCTTATACGGACCAAAGTCAAAAGTAATTGGAGCTTAGAAGCCATTTCAAGTATTTTAAAACTTGTGTAAATCTGATCACCAACGTCGAGCAAAAATTATTAATTGATAATCATATTAACAGCGAGTTTTTTGTAATGTTATATTGTTAGTTAGCAATCGTCTTTCTATAGATAAATAGGGCAGTTTTCCTAACACTTAATCAATTTATATACGTAATTAAATAAATTGCCATATTTTTTTAAACATCTGGATAAACATTACCCGTTATCAAGGTCTCATTTGAGGCGTGGATGTGTAAAATATTGTATGGCCACAACAAATACTGCCTAATAATAGTATGTGTTAGTGATACGCAGAGATGGGCATTATTCGAATAAATTTCGTCGACGAATGAAATCATGAATAATTTATTTTGCCACAAAGAATTTCTATTCGTCGTCGTATTCACTTCATGAAAATAGGACAACGAAAAACAGAATTTATCGCCATGTGCAAACGCGAGTACAGAAGAATAACTCCTATTCATACCAACTTCCAATTTCACACTTCTTCCTATTTACCTATACTATTAATAAATATTGATATTACGTAGTGAAATAACATGTAAAACGTTGGCATATTAACATACAAAAACATCTATACTTGCAATTTTGTAGCGATTAATCACATAACTCATTACACATGAATTTAATACTTATAAGCGAGAAAAACAAAAGAAACTTATATAATTGGAAATTCTACAATCTTTTATTTTATGCCCCGATCAAAGGGACAAACCTTTGATCATTTTTGTAGTACTTGATTACTATGAGGGATTCCCCATAGAAACAACTTCAATCAATCTATGAATCATAAACAAAATGTAGATCGTCTATTAGATAAGAAGCAACCTCTTGCTAAATCAATAGATATTTTTATTGATTACTTACGTTTATTATATTATTGATTTTTTATAATAATCTTATTATCGATTTTATTCCGTTTCTCCCTAATCGTAATCTGGTTCTTTGGATCAATGTTATTTATTACATAAGCTATGAAATCACCTCTATAAACAATGAATGAGTCACTCGCAGATAACTATCGTTGACAATACTAAATGATAAGGAAAAATATCCTTTAATAGGTACTCCAAGAACTTAACCTGTAACCAAGCATTTGTAATTTCTCTTGCCATAATATAGGAGACCGGTAAAGGTATGGGAACTGTTAAAAATATGCAATATTATGATTGAACACATAATTAAACTCATTTTGCGACTTTTCAGCATGA
The DNA here is from genome assembly GCA_018467065.1 of Ephestia elutella. Taxonomy (NCBI): domain Eukaryota; kingdom Metazoa; phylum Arthropoda; class Insecta; order Lepidoptera; family Pyralidae; genus Ephestia; species Ephestia elutella. The sequence continues at coordinate 15,427,964 of CM031588.1, forward strand.
GTATATACTCCTGAGTTCATTCTAATTTCTTCTGTCGCTTGCCACTTCATTCGACACTCCCTTCCAATTCATGTTGTCTTTGACGCAATCTACCCATCTCTTCTTTGGCCTTCTCCTATTCCTCAAACCCTTTACAAGGCCTTCATAGACCAGTTATAGTTTATTAATGTATAGATGTTATGCATACATCGCGGAAATGAATGACCGTTGTTACTAACGCACGTGAAGGTCGAAATAGACTTGCTATTGGATGCACGTATGCATTATTTATAGAATACAGTCTGTTTTTAGCATTGCGATAAAAAGACCAGGTATAAATATTATTAAAAAAATTCCTTCGCAATATCCACTTTAATCTTAGATTACCAATAGTACAAAAGATTTTAATAGTGAAATTTTATTCGCTGTTTAAAAAACTTTAAATCTTATGACTATAATGTTTACCTACTTAATATTAGAAATTAGTATTTTTGAAATCTGTAATTATTACGTGATTTTTTAGCCTTGGAGGGCTTTTGTAATAATTAAACCAACGAATGTTACTACAATTCCGTTTATTGAAATCACTTGCTTCCATGCTGGTCTGGGAGCGAAGAAAAAACATAGAATGTGCCAGCTGCTTCTCTTCCCGCCCAGATTGTAAAACTCAATCGAGGGAAAGGGCTTTAAAATGGGGATTCCTCCACTCATAGGCGATGGGCTAGCAACCTGTCACTATACCTGAATCTCTATTCCATCAGAGAGCCGTGCCCTTGAGTTTCACGACTTTTGGCTCTGTCTACCCCGTAAGAGATAAAGACGTGATTCTATGTATGTATGAAATCACTGAACCATTTATGTCAATAAATTATCACATTAGAAAACTAAACCTTTTATAAACATTAGTTAGGTATTTCTCTCGATTGCTTACAAAATCAATTATATTTTTAATTGAGAAATATATTATTGTGATATTAATAAATCATTAAGTAAATCTCCACCACATCAAAGTGAGTGCCTAAAAAATTGCTTGCCAAATTCTCTCTATAAAGCAATGAATTTAAGTAGGTAGACGTGTATTGTTAAATTCATAACCATTATAGTCTAGTCTTCTGAATTTATATTTCCAATGATTATTTAAAAAAAATCATATATCATAGTTATTTGTTGTAATATAATTAATTTAGTTTCGATAACATCAAAGATGGGATTAATAATGTTACCATTTTAAAATTAGTATTGTGTAGTTTTGTTGTTGTTTTTTGTTAGAGATTTTTATTTATTTTGAGTACAAATTATATTTACTTAGCATGCTCACAACGGAATCTAATGTTCCAATAGGCTTAAGTAGATGAATTTTAATGTTGATTGATTTTATTTGATAGTTACATTCAAGATTTCTGCTTTAGCTGTATTTATTTGGATGTCACACTTATTACTATGTACTTACATGTAAATTTACTATAATACTTATATATTTGTTAAATTAAAATATTTGTTCTATTCCTAAACTAACAATTGATGAACGGAATCTAACATTTGTGATATTTAACTTTTAACAATTAATATAACCATTCCCTAAATTAGTCTTCGGAATCGAATTTTACACTATGTAATTTTTTATCTTAAAATATGGATTGTTAATAATGGTTTTCATTAAATTATTTTAAAAAAAAGCTAGTTTCATTGCTTTAGACCTGGCCCTTCCACAACCTTTTCCATTCATTCAAAATTAGTTTTTTTTTATTGAAGGGTTAAAGCAATGAACGTGCTTTCTGCGCGGTGTTATCCGCATTAGTGCGAGGCGAATGCCGTTAGATGTTAATATAAGAAGGAAGCCATATCTGTGCATGCACTACTGCAATAGTAATCTTGTTTCTTATCTATTACTAGATTATATGATATGTGCATGAATATGAACTATGAACGACTTATAAATCTGAAGTTTGCCTGATAAATTAGAATTTTGATTTTGGGTTTACTGATGCATAAATATTTATATAGGCTTCTATGTGTATTAGCAATTAGCGAGTGAAGCTCTATATATTTAGTATTCCTTATTAAAACTATAAAATCGCTAGACCAAATAAACGTTAACATGTAAATCTTACGGCCTCTAAACTGAAATCTTCCTACAGACAGTATTAAAACAATATGCAAATATAATAACCGATATATTTCACAAAAACGTGACACAAGGTAACCTTATAAAAGTAGATAATGATATGAATTGTATCATGTCTACAGTGGCGAGTGGACAGTCACTGCAAATAAAACTAGTACAGAAGTGACACAACGTGAGAATTTTAATAGCACACAGGTATAAATTCAAAATTAATTTTAAACATTTTATAACAAGTAGGTAGCGGGGTTTTGACTTTTAAGAAAACTTGTAACTGGTGAGTCCCGCTCTTTTATATAGTGATATTAAAAGCAGAATAAATTTAGTTTTTATGCAATTTATTAGGTGCCTGGGTAGGACACAGAACTAGAATACTTTCTAGTAATTGTCTTAGCAGAAATAATTTAAAAAAATCTTTTAATCACATGTTAACAAAAGGTAACATAAATGGTGATAAAGGCAAGGTTTTGCAACTAAAGGTAACACATAAATAAATACACCCCTGGGAAATTGTTATGGGAATTTTACGAAAAAGTTCTATCATAGGCCATATAAAATACATAGAAAGCGTTGTTAGCCCGCTCATTACTTCCCTCTTTTGGACTATGTTGATGTGGCTTACCTCGATCCCACTGAGGAGCTTCTTGACAAGCTCGAACGCCTGCCAATTCAATCGAAATTCAACGGCTGAGGTGTTACAGAACTCAGTAACACCTAATATTAGTTCAGCTCAATTAAATGAACAGTACTAGTTACAAATTTCTTAAGTGACCCTTCCGTTCTCTCGTTATTTTAAGCTAGTAATCTACTTATCAATAAAGGTCATAACTGTAAATCAATGGGCACGAACCGCTCAATGGCGACTTCATACATGATATCTGTCTTTCATGCGAGGTCAGGTCAAAACCTGCAAGTTTTTTTTATTATATCTAAAAACCTATAACGTAGATATTTACTTACAGATAAAACATGTATTACACATTACAAACAGATGTTATACCTGTTTGTAAGTTCTTATGTATTTTGCCATTTCTTGTAAAAGGCTGACAATTCGTCAGACCATCCCATTTTAGACATCGCAACTTTATAAATCTGCGTCTTGCGAGAAAGAGACAGGTATAAACTTTGAGATCGGAATATAATATTTTTTCTCGCCACAATACTTATTCTAAAGGGCCATTTAGACAATACAAGTTTCTTGCCTATTAAATTGAAGCATAAATTTACTTGCATAGTCTAAACAACACGTAACATTCTTGAACTGGTATGCAAGATTGGATTCAAAACTTTTCTTGGTGTAAACAATACATGCCAGAATAGTAAAACTAAGGTACAGTAAGTTGCATAAATATTAAGAGTGGGATAGGCTATAACCACAGTATAAAGAAATATTTCATAGAAGATAACTGTGCCTTGTTCTCTTGGCATTCTATGATGGGTGAAACAGCGAAATGCAGCTAGTACTAACATCAGCATAGGTAATGTCAGGTATAAAAATAATCTTTTGTTGTGATTCTCTTCGAATCTCATATCGTACGAAAATTATTGTCTTTTATTGTTGTCCAGACGGCATTCGATCGATGCTCGTTCATGTATAAAGAGTCTGCTTCGCTCTACTTGTTTGGCATATTGTGTTTCGTTACATAATAGAGAATGCTGTCTGAAAAGAAATTCCGTTTATGTATAAATAGAAAACTATAATTAAATCTACAAATAATATCAAAAATAATGAAAATTTCAAAATAAAATAATGATGGAATCTTTTTTTTTTATCTGTAAAATCAGATTTAAAAAAAAAAGAAAACGCTCAACTGTCATCTCTGCTTTTATAGTATCTACTAGCTGTTACCCGCGGCTTCGCCCGCGTGAGTTTCGCTTAGATGAAATTTTTTTTTGTGTTCCGAACTGTAGTAACCTAAACTTCAGTATGCTCAAAATTTCAGCCATTTGGTTATCCCGTGTCCCGCGGGATTATATGTTGATGGACGGGAACAGATGTTTCAGATCTTCAATATTTATACGTCATGTCAGTAGAAAATGCTCATCAGGTTGAACGACTTTTGCTAAGGCGCCATTTCCATATATGTAATAGTGTGCTGGTCTCTTGGAGTTCTTCATCAGATGATCCTGATCTTCGATTTTTATACGTCAACAGAAAATGCTCGTCAGATTGATAAACTTTTGCAAAGGTACCATTTCCATATTTCTTATAGTTTAGCTGTTCTGTTGAGGTCCTTAATCAGGTGTTCCAGTTTTTCAAAATCAATTATAGCCTATATGTTGCCCAGGCTTATATAGCTATACAACAAAAAAAAGTTTCATTCAAATCCGTCCAGTAGTTTTTGCGTGAAACGCGTACATACATACAGACATACTTTCTATTATTCTTTTTAAGTGTCCCTTTATCCATTTCAGTCAAAAATACTAAATGTACGGACAAAATACTTTTACTGTTTTGTTATATGTATAGATTTGGATGTTTGTTTATGGTGCTGTCTGATAGCGTGATGTGGCATCGAAGGTTGCGCCCGTTTTTATAAATGGTAGATAAAGTTTCTCGTGAATGGCACCTCTTTTCACCACTTACGAGGGTGTTTTGACGGAATTAGAGGGGTGATAGTTCTAGCGACAATTTATGGTTAAGTTGGATTGGAATTATTTATCTTTTTGGTTAAAAACTTTGGGCATTATGTATCCTACGAGGCGTGGTTGGCAAAGAGGCATGAGTCAGTATTTATTTAATTTGTTTATAGAGATTTTTATACTATGTGTAGTTGATATATTATTTACTTATATTTTAACGGACATTCAGTTAAGTGGGCTACATGTATCTATTTATTTACACAGAAGGTGCGTAGAACTCAATCAGAAATTGACCTTCCATTGGCTCTCTTGTGCTTCAGTGCTCATGATTCATTGCTATCCCGTAAACAAACAGCTATTCAATTTGAAACAACTTTAATTATTTTTAAATTTTCGCGTTGCATAATTAATAGTACATTACTGCCGCGGCCTATAATGACTACTTTGTTGGTCGCGCTGATGATGGCCGAGAGCGCAGCGTAGCTACGCTCCAGGCCGACACAGCGCGGCCAGCGTGCAGCACTTGATGGACGAGCTGAGATGTCGGCCGAGACCGTAGGTCGAGGCCTTTACAGCGAGGACAGCAAGGGCTGCAACGATGGCCAAGCTGGAAGGCCTAGAGCGTAGCTAGGCTAGCGCGAGGCAATCATTGCGTGACCAGCGAAGCAGTCATTGTGGGCCAAGGCTTGTATAGTGCTTTACTCAAAAATGCAAGTACCAAATCTAAATAAAACCAGAAAGTAATTTAAATAAAAATATATTAATCAACTTGAAATTTAATTAAAATGACAATTATGAAAAGTACAGTTACTAAAATTCAACACCGACTTTTCCGGATTAATGCACAAATTTTTCATATGTAAGCTTATATTTTCCCCTTGAGTTTCGCGGTATCCAATTTTCAACCACTAATTTAGCTTCATATTTAATGTCTGGCGGTGTTAAACACAATGAATCGGAAGAATTTTCGCTTTGAGAGCTCATTTTTAGCCAAAAAGTCACTAAATAAAAACAAAATTTTCGCTGAACCGCGCTTTTAGTTCTTCTTTTTTTTTAAGCAATGGTAGTTGGAACTATACAGCCAAATATGGAATAAAATCTTATTGTACCTATCTCTATGCTATCTCTATAAAAATACAAACAGCTGTGTTATAAAATCTTTTTGCATTCGATTTTTAAAATGGCGGCCGGCAATGTTTTGCCGGCCTGTTAGAGCGACCAGCAAAACTTTGTCGGCCGCTATTTGAAAACAGAACGGCAAGGTCGACTTTGCTTAAACCAAGTTTTCAAAATAATGACCACATTACATGCATTTTTGAGTAAAAGTAAATAACTTACAGGATTTAAGGCTCAGAATTTCGCGTTTTGCCTACCAAATTACTTTGTTTGCACTTACTGTACAGTTCTGAAATTTTTTGCTAATAATAGATTAGGAAATTAGCAATACAGTGCAAGAACCGAAAACATGATGAAAAAATATTTCACATTAATGTAGTTCATATGATTACAGAATTTTTAATTAAAGAATTTATTAAAACAAGTTATTTATGTCTACACAATCTTAAATTATAACATTATTCACCTACGTCCATCGCAATTTTTAATGGAAACATCATACCTTCCTTGTTGTTCATATGGCAACTCGTCTTACCTCTTTGTCCTCAGACTGCCGGTGGCATTTAGACAAGGCAGACGCATGTCAAATTGCTCCGCAAATTTACTTACGTAAAATATATTAACATGGGGGTTGTTATACAAATCAAGAACTAGATGGCGCTCTCAAAAGTCGTCAAAACAGCACGATGCTGCTTTGCGACGTGAATCACGAAAATCAGACTTGCTTATTCTTGAATAAATGCATTTTTAATACACTCATTAATGGTCAACAATATTATTAATAAAAATAATTACCAAATAAAAAATAAAAAACAAAGTAAAAAAATTGTACTGGGAATCGAAACTGCGAATTTTTTCTCTGAAGTTCTAATAAAATTACTGCGATAAGAAAGCCGACAGACAAGAGGGCGCCTCTTTTTCTAATTTGTACCGTTTATGTATCGGATAATGTTTGTTCACTTTTTACCCACGACACGACTTTCTTGACAGACTGTGTTTATATTTTTCTTCTTATATATCTCCCACGTGCCGACGTAGTCGGTATATAATTAAATGTTGTATGTAAAATAAAATATAAAATAATGTATTAGAATTTAAAAAAATAAAAAAAAATATCACGGAGGAGATTTGAAGTCTTTCTCGTTTTGATCGGGCTAAAGGTATGTCCTTCTCCGTCCTTCTAACTAGGTATGTGTATTTAAAATTTCAGGAAGATTGGTTCAGTAGGTACATAAAACGTAAAGAGGTAACAACAAAAACAAAATCACTTTCACCATAAAATTATGTTAAAAAAAAGAAAACCGAATTCCCAAATAACAGCAAGGATTTGAACCTAGCACTCTCATATTAAAACTTCATCAACTTAACCGTTTGGCCAAACGCTAAGATGACATCCGAAATGTTACATTACATATTTCAACGTACTATACATGTATTACTTACTACGTAAGTGGCTTTACGAAAACACTGACTAAAACACATTTTTTGTATACTTTTCCTTAATTTTGCATTCATTAATTTGAGTTTTCTTGATTTTCATTTTTAAATAAGTATTTCAAGAACAAATTTGTTGAACAAGGTTGAAATAAAAAAACAGTTTGATAGATGGTTTAGAGATTATGAGATAGATGGAGCTAAATTTTACTATTTAGTTCCTCTGAGGGGCGCCCTTGTAGTTTACAGGGGGTCGGGGGTGAAATCTAACTTTCTTATTCACGCTTTCTGACCCTTAAACGCGGACGTACCTTATTGTCAACGGTTCGGCACTGTTAGAAGATTCCTAGCGTTGTATTACATCCTGTCGCGATGCCATCAAGCTATTAACTATGTATAATATATTTTGGTAACATCTATGTAACCTATCTATAAGAAGAGCGGAGTCGCCTGGCACAAGCATATTTTGCTTAAAAGCGGCAAGCCAGCAACTAGTTTTAGTTAAAAGTTTATTTCTTTAATAGACATATATAAACTTGATTTCAAAAGATTATCAGCAACACGCTTCGTCAAAAATCTTCACAAATAATTATCAGCAACATGTTTCGTCAAAAACTCCATAGAAATATATCCGCAACACGCTTCGTCAAAAAGTTTACAGAAAACATCCGCAATAAGCTTCGTCAAAACAAAAAACACTTGGGTATATTATTCTATTAGACCCTGTGTCGAACCTGGCCCAAAGGTCCCCATAATGCTGGCCGCATTCCCACGCTGAATAGCTAAGGAGAGCCTCTGAGCCAGAAACGACACAGAGCGTCTATCATTGGATCGCTCGAAAATTCGACGGCCCAGCTCTTTAAAAAGGTTTTTGCCTCAGATCCCCAAGCACCGGTGGTAGTTAAAATGTTTATTGTTACCCAATAAAAATTATTTTATTTTTATGCCGTGGTCCCGCCGCCTCAACAACTGTCCATGTTGGTTCCAGCCCTGATCGAGAAGAGCGCCGGCAGCGAGGAGCGCGAGGACTCGTCGAGCCACTTCTCGAGCGTCCTCAAGCAGCTCATGCTGGAGAACATCCCGGGGCTGCCGCCGGGCGGCGGGCTCGCTGCCAAGTTAGTATAACATTTGCATTGTGAATCCCCCTACCAGTATCGGTTGATCTGCGTGAGCTGGGAGCGGGAAATTGGCAAACCATCGAGCAGAAGTCTATGGCGCTTTCGTCTCGGAGGCCAAGATCCACTTCGGGGTCACTGAGCCAGCAAAGTAAGCAATCACCATGGACAACTTCATTGTGACCTTTGTTTTTCTGATTGCGATCTAAAGCTTCATTTACTTAAGGTAACGTTATCCATTAATGATTGTGAATCGAAGTGACTGAGATAACATAATAATATTACACACACACACACGTGTGTGTGTAATATTATTACACACGAAGTGCCTGAGATAACATAATAATTTTACACACACACACACACGTGTGTGTGTGTGTAACACACATGCCACATTTAGGCAACATATTATGTTACCAAAATTCATTTGTTAAAAAATATATTCGTCAGTATAAAAATAATCTTAAAAATAAAACAAAAGTAAAAAGTAATTAATCAGTCAACCCGGACTGTACCCGGCTCAAAGGTACACCCGAGCTTGCCGCGTTTCCTCTTTGAATATTATATTATTATTTATGTTGCCTAAATGTGAATGAAGCTTGATTTAGTTTGTTCTCGATTCCAGGCAAGCGCTACTGGACAAAATATACAGGGAATACTACCCGGAGCACGCGGACAGCTCGGACACGTTCGACTGCCAGGCCGAGCTCGCCGACGCGTTCGGCGCCAACTAGCGGCCGTCGGCAACCTAGCGCCGCTACACTCTGTGGAACTTTCGACTTCTGTTGTTTAATGTTCGAATATACCATCTTTTTTTTTAGGGGGTCCACTGCGTTACCCGTTGTTTTAACTGTGACAGTCAATATTAGCGATGTGCCGCCGAGAAATTTCCTGTTCTCGAAAACTTCTTCCCTTGAAACTTTCCGAAAATTCTCAGAAGTTTCTCGGGTTTTTATGAAAATTTTCCGTTCTCGAGAATATTTCCGAGAATTTTCCAAGAAACTTTCCGCTATTTCTTTGAAAATTTTGGGTACGGCACATCACTAGTCAATATCACGGGACATGGCGACTTTGCCATTTCAGTCGAACGCGTGTGAATAAGACGGGCTGCGCGTAACGAAGCGGACATCCACACTCGTGCTATTTCTATCTCGATATATAATGTCTAGATATAGATAGCACGAGAATTGAACGCGGCTTTCCTTAAAATGTTTCTATGAATATTCGGGCGTTAGGCATATGATCGTCGGTTGACGTTGCTAAAAGAAACCTGCGAAAACATTGGCAAATGTTTCCAACAAAATTTGCAATTTATGCAAAGTATCACCGGCGAAACTTCCATGGAAGTGTATCAAATGATTCTTAGCAACTTAGGGTATATTTTTGTTGTTTCCATAGCAATGTTTTCATGTCGAAACTTTAGATATCTTTCCGGCAAAATTTCCACTGCAATGTTCTAAGTGGCACATCGCTACATAGTACATACATCTCAATCGCGTCCACTCTTACCCTCTTTAATGTATAATTTCATTTTTGTCCATGTGTTTCTTGGGATAGTTGAACAGTGTGAGATTAGAAACTTTCTGTCTAATATTTCAGTGGATTATGTTCGATTATGTGGCATTTATATTTCACTTAAATAAAGAAATAGAGATGCTAAGTTTGTTAACATGTGTGTTTGATTTATTCACGAAAAATACCTTTCAAAAAGGTATTGAAAGCGATCGTAGGCTACGTAGTAAACGCGTAGCGCTTACCACGGTACCCTGAATGGCTATTTTCTATCTTTAAATATGACGTAAGTATTGAGGTGTATGACTTCAGTTTCCGTTGCCACATTTTTACTTTTCGAACTACCTGATGAATGAAGAGTCTAGCTAACAAGAAGTGTCAAAATTTGTAGTATATATAGACAGATTTAGAATAAAATTGTGTTGTGAATTGCGAAATTCTATAGATTGAAATTTAGAACAAAATACAATGTTTGGTTCGGTTGTTTCAATAGTAATCTAATCATTTTGAAAAATAAACGTTCAACGGTTTTACATAAAAAAATATCTTTCATTTGTTCAGTTACCTCTCAACAAAAGTGTACTAAACTTAGACGAATACATTTTCGTAATAGAAATCGAGTGAGATTTCACTTGCGTTACTTTATTTATGAAAGGTGGCAACACTGTCTCTATTTTTTGTACATAAAAATAGTCTCGAAAGTTAAAAGTAATGTAGGTGTGATTTTGTTTGATAATAATTTCGCCTTCATCTATGTTGATTGTCGTTTATTTGACTATCGCAGGCTTTGTATAAAAAGTACGCTACAGAACACTATAGATGTGATATAGTTTGTCTATGGTACGCTACGGCAACATTATCAAAGGGACGCGAACATTTCATGATTTGTAGAGTGTGTGATGAATGTTACGTTCTTAAAATCTGTTCCAAAAGGAGGCGGAAAATGGTCAATAACATAGTTATGTCTCTGTCGTTAAAAGATTTGTTGTTTTTAGACGATAGAGAGAAGTTGTCACAGTTGCCAGCTGCCTCTATCAGTGCTCTAGCTACAGTAGGCCAAAGACAAAAATTACATGTGGCGATACTGTAGTTTAGTTAACTGGCAACATTTCATTCATCCAAATCATCTTTTTTTATTTTTTAAATTTGTTTAGAATAGCTATTCCCATTTGATTCACAGCAGACCTTACCTTTTATCCTTACCTGTCATCGGTCATAGAACAAAATTATAAATGTTGATGTGTGGCACAAACAATCCTATTTGTATCCTTGTAGAGGCTAACATTACAGCGCTCATCAATAACATTTGTTTAGAATTATATACCGGTTAATTTCAGTTGGTCTATAATTTTTTTCGTAGTTTAGATTATAATTTCTCGTGTTATCATTGGCCGTCATAAATGTCATAATATTAGATGTGTAATATAGATTCGAGTATAATATAGTAATACATATTAAAAACAAAATTGTCTACATAATAGTTATTGCAATGTATTTGTTTTGTGTCGTCAAAATTTTATAGTCTATGATTCATAATGGCCAGTTTGCGGTAGTCTATGGAATAATTATTTTCAATATTATTATGTTCTTATTTGTTTATTCCACGTGGATAAGCCTAAGATATTGAAATTTATTACTAAAGATAGTACAGAGTTCTCAATTTATATGCATAGTATTTTTTTTGTACATATTTTCTATAATATCAACTAAATAGTCATTAAATATGTCAGACTTATAAAACATTGTCTTTATAATGTATCTAGTTATTTGAAAGGGAATTGGATTATTATTTTTTGCAAAAAATGTACTTCGTTTTTGTGTTTGAAGTAGATTATTAGATAATTAATTTTGCTTTTTCTAAATTCGTTTCGCGTCGGTTGTATGATTTATTTTTATTTTCTTAATTCGGAATTGCTTTAAAATTGCTTCGTACTTAGAAAACTAATACAAGAACTCGTTTAGTATATTGAGTTCTGCGAGGTAGAGGTACTTGCGACCTTCAGTACTTGTAGATGGAGACCTATCCATTGTATCAAGAGGTTAGAATCAAAACCATTGCCACACGCATTGGGCGACCACCTCACCACCAAAACCAATAAATACAGTGTAGTGTAGTTAAAACTTCCAATTGGTTTATATGCTAGATATACCACGCGCGTATGGTTTTGATCCTTTTCTCGCTTTGTTACCAAAAATATGACAATTGCTTCGTATAATTTGATAATTTCTCTTGTAAATAAGAGATAAATACTTTTGTACCTGTTTGAGCGGATCATTAGTGTATTTGAAGAAATAAAATTACAGCAAGTTTCTTAATATTTGGAATTACATAGATAATAAACATTGATATACATTTTACGACTTAATATAATATGCACACGGTTACTGTGACTAAAATATAGCTAAATTATTTGTGGTATAATTAAACACAAATCCCATACAATAAAAACATATCCAAAATATTTCTTCATCAATATCTACCATATAATATTAATTTTAACGGCTAATTTATCATTGTAAATTCAAACAAACCCTTTTTCGACCATTGAGAACACAAAAATTGCCTAATATTAATAAAACCCATTCTTCTAAGGCCTATGGGGGTTGAGTATACAATGATAATTACAATTTTTATAACTGTTTTAATCGTTATACTGCAATCCAAAATTATTAAAACAATGTATGTATCCAAGTACTTTTTATCGGTATGTTATATTTCAAAAAATATCGAGTCGGTGCGGTGGTTACTGAACAGCCGAATTTTTTGGCTTTAATTTCAGTTTTTTGCATCCGTCGATATTTTTTCGCACGTTTCCCTTTTCTACCCATTGACATAGACATTTTTATTCTGTATTCTCAATTTCTCTACTGTATCACGTTTTATTGTGCTATATGTAGGTTATTTTAGTTTAGACATAGTTTTCTGTGAATTGAATTAAACCAAATATTTCTGGCAGTGGGTTTTGAATTGGAATAATTTTGTCCATCCGTGGAATATTGGTAGGTTGTTTTTATTATAATTTCTATCGTTTACAAGTCGGCGTGTCTTGGAGTGTGTCTCGTTATTATCTAGTAGACGCTTGAACAATAAATACCTGTACCTTTACAAATGGTTATTTTTATTTGTAGCTGTGCCCCTCGCTCCGCCCCCTGCGAGTATTCATATGGCGCCCCGGGGCTCCGCTCCCGTGAGAATTTTGGTATATATATTTTTTTTAATTATTACACAAAATTTTTACAATTACTTTTCACATATTCTGTCAAACTGTGATACAGTTTGTCGGCAGTATTCGGTCCAGTCTCATTCTACCCGTGTACAAAATTTCATAGAAATCCGTTTAGTACACATTTGCGTAAGTAGGACATAATTAGTCCATGGTAGGACGTAATAAATAATAAGGAATAGTTTTTCCGTCTTAACCAGTACATAGTACGTAATAGAGTGGGTCTTACGTCTTACGGTACCTCAAAATAAAGTCTTGTTTTCGCAATGACCAATATAGCGCCCACTTGTATCATAATGTAGGTACTTACTACTCAGAAGTTTAAAAGGATAAAGCCACAAGGTAAAACAGTAAATTTATAAGATTTTTTGAAATAATTAAAAGAGTGTAATCAAATATATTTCAATCAAAACAAATCAATTCAACTATAGAAGTAGTTAAGCGACGTAATAAAATCTTTGTCGGCCATTTTCTCATCGTAAATAATGCGGTTGACCAAGTCGTCAGATTCCTCTGGTTTGCGGCGCTTTACCTGCTTGGCTTTCCAGGCCGCTGATGCTATTGCTGCTTTCTAAAAAAAAATAAGGCCATGTCATAGCACACATTCGAAAAAATTGTAATTGTTAATGAAGAAATTTTCCTAATTAGAGTTTAATTACGAAGTGGAAAAATAATACAGGATATAGATTATGATGTTTATTAGGGTTTCAATCGTGTACTTTTTAATAAAAATACATATTTTCGGCTTAATTAATTCATAAAGGCACCGAAAATTAAAAAAAAAAATTCAGCTTTCAAGTCATGGAACTTACAATTTTCAGCAATAACATATTTATATTTTTACTAGCTTTTGCCCGCGGCTTCGCCCGCGTGAATTTCCCACGGGAACAGTGCTTTTTCCCGGGAAAAAAAGTAGCCTATGTGCTATTCCAGGTCATTATCTACCTCTGTACCAAATTTCATCGAAATCCGTCCAGTAGATTTTGCGTGATTGAGTAACAAATATCCTCACAAACTCACAAATTCACAAACTCACATCCAAACATTCGCATTTATAATATTAGTATGGATATACCTAATTAGTTAATATATATACTATACTAGCTTTTGCCCGCGGCTTCGCCCGCGTGAATTTCCCACGGGAACAGTGCTTTTTCCCGGGATAAAAAGTAGCCTATGTGCTATTCCAGGTCATTATCTACCTCTGTACCAAATTTCATCGAAATCCGTCCAGTAGATTTTGCGTGATTGAGTAACAAACATCCTCACAAATTCACAAACTCACATCCAAACTTTCGCGTTTATAATATTAGTATGGATTAAAGTTTTAAACGAGCACTTTTGTTTTCAGACTAATATTTTTAAAGATATTTGAGAAATAGTTGCTAAATCGGTACAAAATCTGTTCGATCCTGCCAACGAAAGTAGAACATTGTGTTGTGCAAAAAACTATCTTATTGCAACGCGCACACGGCGCGGTTAAGCGCATATGAATTTTGTTTTTGACGTGAAACGTCTTTAAAATCAGCGCCATACGGGTACCATGCCAGGATTTCAGACCGTAACGAAATGGGATATATCGTTTCATCTTAAGGACGCATTTACAAAAAGACGCGCTTCAATTTTAGGTATTTGATTGTACTACTACATGCGCAGGGCACACAGTCACAGCGACGCACGCTAAGCGGGAATCTTTTGAACAAACACATTTTGATACTTTTAATATTATTTTTTGTAGAATATTTATTTTATATTAGTATTTTTTTTATCTATACATATAATAAAACAGTAAAAATATTTTGTCTGTACATTTAGTATTTTTGATTGAAATGGATAGAGGGACACTTAAAAAGAATAATAGAAAGCAAAAAAAAATATTTGGAATTTCTTGTCTGTCTGTATGTATGTATGTACGCGTTTCACGCAAAAACTACTGGACGGATTTAAATGAAACTTTCAATCAATAAATGTTTTACTTTAGAATGTTTAGGTTTGAACTAATATTTGATTTATTTTTAACAAAATTCAACAAAAAGTACAGTGAAGATTGTTTACATGATAGGACTGGTAAGAATAAATAGAGTTTAGTGAAAAACTCTCCCTCTCCTCTCGGGCGCCCTAGGTACCGCTGGAGCGATGAGGTTCTGAAAGACCTACAGAGCCTCAGAGCGGAAAACTGGCGAGAATTGGTGCAAGACCGCAAAAAATGGCGTCATCTCGTGTCGGAGGCCAAGATCCACTTCGGGTCGCTGCGCCGCAGTAGTAAGTAGTAAGTAAGTAAGAAAAACTCTATCTCGAAGCTCTGAGAGCTTCTGAGTAATAAAATATTATTGAGGTATTTATAAAGACTGTTATATGATGATATCTATAACAGTTATCGCAATAAAGATATGTTGAGGCAGAATGTCCAATTCGCAAAATGTCCAATTTGCTAAATGTATATTTTGCAAATTTGACATTCTGCGAACTGGACATTTTGCGTTTTGGACATTTTGCGATTAGAACATTTTGCGAATTAGACATTTTGCGAAATGAACATTTTGCGAATGGGGCATTCTGTGTATTGGACATTCTGCGAACTGAATATTTTGCAAATTAAACGTTTTGCGACCGCTGGACCTTTTGCGAATTGGATGAATCATATAGGTAGGCTGTGATATAAGTATGGATTTCGTAAAAGGTCCAATTCGCAAAAGGTACAATTTGTAAAATGTGTTGGACATTTTGCGAATTGGACATTTTGCGAATTGGGCATTCTGTGAATTTGACATTCTGTCTATGGATTTCGCAAATGGTCCAATTCGCAAAATGTCCAAATCGCAAAATGTCTACCTATATGATTCATCCAATTCGCAAAAGGTCCAGCGGTCGCAAAACGTTTAATTTGCAAAATGTTCAGTTCGCAGAATGTCCAATACACAGAATGCCCCATTCGCAAAATGTTCATTTCGCAAAATGTCTAATTCGCAAAATGTTCTAATCGCAAAATGTCTAAAACGCAAAATGTCCAGTTCGCAGAATGTCAAATTTGCAAAATATACATTTAGCAAATTGGACATTTTGCGAATTGGACATTCTGCCTCAACATATCTTTATTGCGATAACTCTTATAGATATCATCATATAACAGTCTTTATTCTATATAATAAAATTCTGTTCTAATATAATAAAATGTCTAATAAATTTTGCAAAATGTTCAGTTCGCAGAATGTCCAACACGCAAAATGTCCAGGTCGCAGAATGTCCAATTCGCAAAATGTCTAATAAATTTTGCAAATTGGACATTTTGCGAATTGGACATTTTGCGAATTGGACATTTTGTGAATTGGACCTTCTGCGAAATCCATACTTATATCACAGCCTACCTAAGTATATGATTCATACAGTCGGTCGTCGAAAGCCCCTATTTGCTTAGAAAATCGCAGACATGCAAGATACATACTGACTGGATATCGAAGCGCATTTATTATAAAAATGCTTAAAAAAATACATAAAAAAAAACATACTTCGAAACATATAACCTCCTCCTTTTTTGGGAAGTCGGTTAAAAATAATAAAAACTACGCATGTAATTAGATTACTGACTACTGTAATCAAAACTAACGATTACAAATGTAATCATGATTGAAAGTAATCATGATTGATGTAGTCATGATTACTTTCAATCAGATTATTAATCCGATTACAAAAGTAGTTGATTACGCCCAACTCTGCCTATGGCAACTTTCCGTCTCCATCATCAGGACGCTGGACTTCATGTAGGACCAGAGTACTAAAGAACACAAACCAAACAAGCCCAACTCGACCAGGTTACATGGTTTAATTACAGAGTTCCTATGGCAACCTTCCGTCTCCATCATCAGGACGCTGGACTTCATGTAGGACCAGAGTACTAAAGAACACAAACCAAACAAGCCTAAACTCGACCAGGTTACATGGTTTAGTTACAGAGTTCCTATGGCAACCTTCCGTCTCCATCATCAGGACGCTGGACTTCATGTAGGACCAGAGTACTAAAGAACACAAACCAAACAAGCCCAAACTCGACCAGGTTACATGGTTTAGTTACAGAGTTCCTATGGCAACCTTCCGTCTCCATCATCAGGACGCTGGACTTCATGTAGGACCAGAGTACTAAAGAACACAAACCAAACAAGCCCAAACTCGACCAGGTTACATGGTTTAATTACAGAGTTCCTATGGCAACCTTCCGTCTCCATCATCAGGACGCTGGACTTCATGTAGGACCAGAGTACTAAAGAATACAAACCAAACAAGCCCAAACTCGACCAGGTTACATGGTTTAATTACAGAGTTCCTATGGCAACCTTCCGTCTCCATCATCAGGACGCTGGACTTCATGTAGGACCAGAGTACTAAAGAACACAAACCAAACAAGCCCAAACTCGACCAGGTTACATGGTTTAGTTATAGAGTTCCTATGGCAACCTTCCGTCTCCATCATCAGGACGCTGGACTTCATGTAGGACCAGAGTACTAAAGAACACAAACCAAACAAGCCCAAACTCGACCAGGTTACATGGTTTAGTTACAGAGTTCCTATGGCAACCTTCCGTCTCCAACATCAGGACGCTGGACTTCATGTAGGACCAGAGTACTAAAGAACACAAACCAAACAAGCCCAAACTCGACCAGGTTACATGGTTTAGTTACAGAGTTCCTATGGCAACCTTCCGTCTCCATCATCAGGACGCTGGACTTCATGTAGGACCAGAGTACTAAAGAACACAAACCAAACAAGCCCAAACTCGACCAGGTTACATGGTTTAATTACAGAGTTCCTATGGCAACCTTCCGTCTCCATCATCAGGACGCTGGACTTCATGTAGGACCAGAGTACTAAAGAACACAAACCAAACAAGCCCAAACTCGACCAGGTTACATGGTTTAGTTACAGAGTTCCTATGGCAACCTTCCGTCTCCATCATCAGGACGCTGGACTTCATGTAGGACCAGAGTACTAAAGAACACAAACCAAACAAGCCCAAACTCGACCAGGTTACATGGTTTAATTACAGAGTTCCTATGGCAACCTTCCGTCTCCATCATCAGGACGCTGGACTTCATGTAGGACCAGAGTACTAAAGAATACAAACCAAACAAGCCCAAACTCGACCAGGTTACATGGTTTAATTACAGAGTTCCTATGGCAACCTTCCGTCTCCATCATCAGGACGCTGGACTTCATGTAGGACCAGAGTACTAAAGAACACAAACCAAACAAGCCCAAACTCGACCAGGTTACATGGTTTAGTTATAGAGTTCCTATGGCAACCTTCCGTCTCCATCATCAGGACGCTGGACTTCATGTAGGACCAGAGTACTAAAGAACACAAACCAAACAAGCCCAAACTCGACCAGGTTACATGGTTTAGTTACAGAGTTCCTATGGCAACCTTCCGTCTCCAACATCAGGACGCTGGACTTCATGTAGGACCAGAGTACTAAAGAACACAAACCAAACAAGCCCAAACTCGACCAGGTTACATGGTTTAGTTACAGAGTTCCTATGGCAACCTTCCGTCTCCATCATCAGGACGCTGGACTTCATGTAGGACCAGAGTACTAAAGAACACAAACCAAACAAGCCCAAACTCGACCAGGTTACATGGTTTAGTTACAGAGTTCCTATGGCAACCTTCCGTCTCCAACATCAGGACGCTGGACTTCATGTAGGACCAGAGTACTAAAGAACACAAACCAAACAAGCCCAAACTCGACCAGGTTACATAGTTTAGTTACAGAGTTCCTATGGCAACCTTCCGTCTCCATCATCAGGACGCTGGACTTCATGTAGGACCAGAGTACTAAAGAACACAAACCAAACAAGCCCAAACTCGACCAGGTTACATGGTTTAATTACAGAGTTCCTATGGCAACCTTCTGTCTCCATCATCAGGACGCTGGACTTCATGTATGACTAGAGTACTAAGGAAGACAAAACACACACTGGAATATTAACGAAGAAAAATAAAAAGGTACTTTCTTTTCCGCACAAGTATCAAAACCAGTTGATCTAACTGAGTTTTCGTATATGCACAGCGATGTATTTGTCCGTGGGATTTTGCTGCGTAGCGACAGGGAGCGACACAGGGACGACCTTTCACAGAGGCTCACATGAGCCGACTGAAGCTTCGTTCGAAATGTTCGTCACTTTATACTATAGAAAAACGAAACAGTTAAACTGATAATTTTTATTTTATATAAATTTTGTTAAAACTTGATGGTTTTTTTTTAAATAAATAATATTGATTATATATATTATATGTTTCTATTTTTCTTTTAAAGAATATTTCACAAATTACTCAGTTTTTTATACCGAAACCTTACCCTGTTTTCGTTGTTTTCGCGGAAAGAGGCTAGGAAAAACTAATTTTATAGTATTTAATACTACTTTTTACACAAAATAAAATAGAAACTAATATAATCAAAGGTTCACAGTACCCATCAGTACCCGTAACACTTTATAAAATTCAATGAATTTATCGGAAATCGAACCGGCAAATGGCAAATTTCATTGATTTTTGTAAACGCGTCCTTAATAACTGCAAAACTATTATTCTTAGAAACATGAATCTATTATCATTGTTTAGCTTATATAGTCAGTTTGGTGATAAGACCTTGAGATAAGGTTGGAGCCCTACGGGAGGGGCGGGGGGTGCCGCCGCGTGAAATTACGAAAAACGCCGTTTTGAAATTTTCAATTTAGTATTACTCACGACTCGTTAGTGATAGAGCGATGATTCTTTCATGAATTTATAGATATTATTGAGAACTATTGATTTAATTAAATATAAAAGTAATTTTAATAATATTAGTAATTAAAAATAACCAGAAAATGTGAAAAAATAAAAAAAATAATTACGTTTTTAGCCACAGCTCGAGCAAAGGCCAGGATGAAATATAAATCACACCTATCATCGGAAAGAGGGGGTTCTAGGCTACACATTAGTACACTAATATCCAATATCGGTCGAGCGAATCAGTTTTGGCAGCGTCGTTAACCGACCAAGACAAAACGGAATTCACGTCACTTTCAGGGAAAGTAACCTTAACATTAAATATATCAAAGTTTACTTAAAAGGAACATTCTTTTATTCTTAAAAGAACCAAATCTGTATTCAGTGATTTTTGGAAACTCTATTGCCACGCCCGGGAGTCGAACTGGCTAAAATCCGAAAAAATTACACTTGTACTTTTATAGAATCAATCGATAGAGTAAATCAAAAGGATGATACTTTGTAACAAACATGGTAAATTAAGTGAAATAAAAATTTCGAAAACTAAACGTACCTAACCCCTCAGACAGAGCCAATTAACATCAGCAGATTTTCGTAATGGCGCGAAAAATTACCATCAATTTCGATTTTCACAAAATACTTAGTTTATTATTCTGTAACCAAACCATATTTTATCATTCTGTAAAAGGCAATTCCCTCATGCATCAAAACAAATATAATTTTTGAATTTCTTAAACCCCTAATAGCATTTTTGGTAGGCATTTGGTAGGGCCACATATATGCTATTAGGGACATAAGTCCTAGATGTCTTACCAGATATTGACGTGTAAAGATATTTTTAGATTCCTCGCATGAGTGACATAGGATGTGACTATTCTAAAATTGCGAACTCCTTGGAACTTTTTAAACAGACCCCATTTTTTTTACAAATATCTCATTTTCATAGATGTTAACTTCGATCAACTATACAGTTCATCGAAGGATGTAAAGGCTAGGAAGGCTGGAAGGTGTGGTGGTGGCCGAGTGTTAGGGTGCCAGCCAGCCTGCGGCTGCAAAGGTCCCGGATTTAAATTCTGCCCGTGCTATATGACTTTGTTTACCAATCTAACTCGTGTATGGTAATTCTCATCGACCACCACTTGCTCCCGGTAAAGGAAAACCTCGTGAGGAAACCTGCACTCTGGTTGATGATTATCAGCTAGTGTGTGAAATGAAGAAGGCAATGGCAAACGTCTCCATTAATATTGCCAAGATAGTCGTTGTGTGTATTTCATTCCATATAATGACCACAACCCTCAGTCATGTGGAATACGACTAAAGGAGGAAAGTTATAGGTACCTACTTGTATAAATTTGAATAATAGAAATAAAATATTTGGTTACTTAATAATAGAAATAACATAGTCCAGCGACTCGCTGACATAGACGTTTCACGTTAAAACCAACGGCCGTGTCCACCGACACAGCCCCACCCATTTTTTTGCAGCTCAGGTTGGACCTCGTCTTAACTCGATTTTTGCTAACTTATTCTATTTTAAAACTTTTATTTTGCTCGTAAGTTTAAAAAACGCGGTCAATTAGATATTTGTATCCGTTTCCTATCATTCATAGACAAGAACTACATTCATATCCGGTATCCCCACTTTTTAATTTGAATTTGTAGCTAGCGAAATCAAAACGGAAGTTATTGCTTGTGAAATAAATCCTCGGGTTACTTACATCCTTACGCTCCTTATAAACATTGGCGCGGTATTCTTTTGCTTCTTTCTGCTTGATCTTCAACTCCATACGTGTTTGTTCGTGTCTGGAAAAATTAAAAAAAATCTAGTTGTTTTTCTTTTTGTACTAATATAATAGGTACTTACTATAAAAAAAGAATACTTACTTGTAGTGGAGTAGTCTATGAGCTAGATGATGTATAGGGTTCTTGCTGTGATCATGTATCAAATCACGCAATGCGTCAGGCAAGATGTGGCCGAAAGTGTCCCATAGGTACTTCACTACTTCCGGATCCAAGCTACCTAGAATTATATACCATAGAAATAGAAAAATCTGCATTTTCGGAAAGGTTCAAAAAGAAATTTAAAAAATTACTATTTTTGTACCCATTAGTGCTTTTTTAAATTCCTTTGCTTGCAAATGCTTTCAATTTATATGTGTAGAAGTTAAATCCGAATTAAGGACGCATTTACAAAAAGACGCGCTTCAATTTTAGGTATTTGATTGTACTACTACATGCGCAGGGCACACAGTCACAGCGACGCACGCTAAGCGGGAATCTTTTGAACAAACACATTTTGATACTTTTAATATTATTTTTTGTAGAATATTTATTTTATATTAGTATTTTTTTTATCTATACATATAATAAAACAGTAAAAATATTTTGTCTGTACATTTAGTATTTTTGACTGAAATGGATAGAGGGACACTTAAAAAGAATAATAGAAAGCAAAAAAAAATATTTGGAATTTCTTGTCTGTCTGTATGTATGTATGTACGCGTTTCACGCAAAAACTACTGGACGGATTTAAATGAAACTTTCAATCAATAAATGTTTTACTTTAGAATGTTTAGGTTTGAACTAATATTTGATTTATTTTTAACAAAATTCAACAAAAAGTACAGTGAAGATTGTTTACATGATAGGACTGGTAAGAATAAATAGAGTTTAGTAAAAAACTCTATCTCGAAGCTCTGAGAGCTTCTGAGTAATAATATATTATTGAGGTATTTATAAAGACTGTTATATGATGATATCTATAACAGTTATCGCAATAAAGATATGTTGAGGCAGAAAATGTCCAATTTGCTAAATGTATATTTTGCAAATTTGACATTCTGCGAACTGGACATTTTGCGTTTTGGACATTTTGCGATTAGAACATTTTGCGAATTAGACATTTTGCGAAATGAACATTTTGCGAATGGGGCATTCTGTGTATTGGACATTCTGCGAACTGAATATTTTGCAAATTAAACGTTTTGCGACCGCTGGACCTTTTGCGAATTGGATGAATCATATAGGTAGGCTGTGATATAAGTATGGATTTCGTAAAAGGTCCAATTCGCTAAAGGTACAATTTGTAAAATGTATTGGACATTTTGCGAATTGGACATTTTGCGAATTGGGCATTCTGTGAATTTGACATTCTGTCTATGGATTTCGCAAATGGTCCAATTCGCAAAATGTCCAAATCGCAAAATGTCCAATACATTTTACGAATTGGACCTTTTACGAAATCCATACTTATATCACAGCCTACCTATATGATTCATCCAATTCGAAAAAGGTCGAGCGGTCGCAAAACGTTTAATTTGCAAAATGTTCAGTTCGCAGAATGTCCAATACACAGAATGCCCCATTCGCAAAATGTTCATTTCGCAAAATGTCTAATTCGCAAAATGTTCTAATCGCAAAATGTCCAAAACGCAAAATGTCCAGTTCGCAGAATGTCAATTTTGCAAAATATACATTTAGCAAATTGGACATTTTGCGAATTGGACATTCTGCCTCAACATATCTTTATTGCGATAACTGTTATAGATATCATCATATAACAGTCTTTATAATATAATAAAATGTCTAATAAATTTTGCAAAATGTTCAGTTCGCAGAATGTCCAACACGCAAAATGTCCAGGTCGTAGAATGTCCAATTCGCAAAATGTCTAATAAATTTTGCAAATTGGACATTTTGCGAATTGGACATTTTGTGAATTGGACCTTCTGCGAAATCCATACTTATATCACAGCCTACCTAAGTATATGATTCATACAGTCGGTCGTCGAAAGCCCCTATTTGCTTAGAAAATCGCAGACATGCAAGATACATACTGACTGGATATCGAAGCGCATTTATTATAAAAATGCTTAAAAAAAATACATAAAAAAAAACATACTTCGAAACATATTACCTCCTCCTTTTTTGGGAAGTCGGTTAAAAATAATAAAAACTACGCATGTAATCAGATTACTGACTACTGTAATCAAAACTAACGATTACAAATGTAATCATGATTGAAAGTAATCTAGATTAAAAGTAATCATGATTGATGTAGTCATGATTACTTTCAATCAGATTATTAATCCGATTACAAAAGTAGTTGATTACGCCCAACTCTGCCTATGGCAACTTTCCGTCTCCATCATCAGGACGCTGGACTTCATGTAGGACCAGAGTACTAAAGAACACAAACCAAACAAGCCCAAACTCGACCAGGTTACATGGTTTAGTTACAGAGTTCCTATGGCAACCTTCCGTCTCCATCATCAGGACGCTGGACTTCATGTAGGACCAGAGTACTAAAGAACACAAACCAAACAAGCCCAAACTCGACCAGGTTACATGGTTTAATTACAGAGTTCCTATGGCAACCTTCCGTCTCCATCATCAGGACGCTGGACTTCATGTAGGACCAGAGTACTAAAGAACACAAACCAAACAAGCCCAAACTCGACCAGGTTACATGGTTTAGTTACAGAGTTCCTATGGCAACCTTCCGTCTCCATCATCAGGACGCTGGACTTCATGTAGGACCAGAGTACTAAAGAACACAAACCAAACAAGCCCAAACTCGACCAGGTTACATGGTTTAGTTACAGAGTTCCTATGGCAACCTTCCGTCTCCAACATCAGGACGCTGGACTTCATGTAGGACCAGAGTACTAAAGAACACAAACCAAACAAGCCCAAACTCGACCAGGTTACATGGTTTAGTTACAGAGTTCCTATGGCAACCTTCCGTCTCCATCATCAGGACGCTGGACTTCATGTAGGACCAGAGTACTAAAGAACACAAACCAAACAAGCCCAAACTCGACCAGGTTACATGGTTTAATTACAGAGTTCCTATGGCAACCTTCTGTCTCCATCATCAGGACGCTGGACTTCATGTATGACTAGAGTACCAAGGAAGACAAAACACACACTGGAATATTAACGAAGAAATATAAAAAGGTACTTTCTTTTCCGCACAAGTATCAAAACCAGTTGATCTAACTGAGTTTTCGTATATGCACAGCGATGTATTTGTCCGTGGGATTTTGCTGCGGAGCGACAGGGAGCGACACAGGCGTCCTTTCACAGAGGCTCACATGAGCCGACTGAAGCTTCGTTCGAAATGTTCGTCACTTTATACTATAGAAAAACGAAACAGTTAAACTGATAATTTTTATTTTATATAAATTTTGTTAAAACTTGATGGTTTTTTTTGACATAAATAATATTGATTATATATATTATATGTTTCTATTTTTCTTTTAAAGAATATTTCACAAATTACTCAGTTTTTTTATACCGAAACCTTACCCTGTTTTCGTTGTTTTCGCGGAAAGAGGCTAGGAAAAACTAATTTTATAGTATTTAATACTACTTTTTACACAAAATAAAATAGAAACTAATATAGTCAAAGGTTTACAGTACCCATCAGTACCCGTAACACTTTATAAAATTCAATGAATTTATCGGAAATCGAATCGGCAAATAGGAAATTTCATTGATTTTTGTAAACGCGTCCTTAGCATGAAACTCAAGCGTATAAATGAGTATCATTTATTTCGAGCTCCCTTTTATGAATATAGGTACTTCAAGGGATATATTTATCCATTATGCCCACCATTACCTTGGCACCATTAAGTTACTTACTTTTCAAATCAATGGGATCAATATCGGGCAGCACTTCCACATCAGTTGGATCCTTAATCCTCATCTTGCATTTCCTATTAACAGCCTCGCTATGCCCGCAATCCTTGGTGATTTTCTTCAGCAGACCATCTTCATTTAGTTTGTACTGGCTAGTACAAGCGGCTGCTTGATAAATCTTCTCGCCATTTTCATCTTTGACGTAGCGACCGTACTCGTTGAAACAATATTTTGCTCTGTCAGGTACCTAAAATTGGAGAAAATCAAAAGCTATGCTCACTGCCTCGAATAATAACTGTGATTTGACCCAAAAAAAGACAAAAGACCTAAATCAAATATTACAATTTTATCTTATCGTTTTTCCACGCTAAAGTCAAAGTAGAAAAGTTCGTGGGTTAAAGCCCACGGGGTGCCCGTACAATAGTTCTCTTAGGTCATTACGAGTCCACGTCTTCTTGAAAGGTCGGCAACACTCTTGTAATAGCCCTGGTGTTGCAGTTGTCGATGGGCAGCGGTGATCGCTTACCATCAGGTGACACGCTTGCTCGTTTGCCGCCCTATGTTATAAAAAAAAGATCAGGGGCGTATGTACGGGACTGGGAGGCCGAGGAATTTGCCACATGGCCCCGAAGTGTGCAGCAACACACTGACTTTACAAGTCCAGCAGTCAAATCCTAATCCTAACTAATATTATAAATGCGAAAGTGAGTTTGTTTGTTAACTCTTCATGCTTTGTCTACAGAACCAATCTTTCTGAAATTTCGCATACACATATAGTTGGAAGTTCTGAGAACATAGGATACTTTTTATCACGAAAAAAAAGCACTGTTCCCGTGGGTAATTCACGTGGGCAAAGCCGCGGGCAAAAGTAAGCAGATAATTTGACCTGATTTAGCTCGCCTTGGCAGTTAGTGTGGTACATGCGTAGCCCATAGTCCTCGACGTATATCTGGTGGTCGAATTCATCCACGTAATACTTGCCAATATCGCTTTCGTAGAAAATCCTGTCGGCGCCTGACAAACGTAAGAAAAGAAAAACATATTATAGGTACCTATATACATTTTAATAACTTTAAGTCACCAAGTAAACTTAGCTAAAAGTAAATTATTAAAGTCAATGATTACTTACATCTAATCTTGCAGCGCAGCTACTTTCAGCTGCGCTGCAAGACTTAATTGGTTTTCGTCATATGACTGAGGCATAAATGTAAGGCAGTGAGATACCTATAGCGCAGTAAATAGAGCGAACCTTCCCTAGGGGTTAATTACGTGCGGTCCAGTAACTCAATTTTTTTTATATTATTGTTTAGGATGGTTGTAAGTGTTTAAAATAAATATGGCACAATTGAATAGTTTTTGCACTCGCCGCCAAATTGGAAAAATGAAAAAAAAATCACCACTTTGTTCGGTTTTTCGCTTATATTTTCTTTTAAGTGCATTTTCGCTAGAAATGTGTTCTACACAATGTTGTAGAAAATTAAATTTGCCGTTATTTACATTTTATATTTTGTTTCAAGGACTGACAGTTTCCGAGAAAAAAAAATCCTTTGCCTTAAAAAAATTTCATTTTTCAAACATTCGTCAATCTTTTTTAATTTAGAACGATGTAATCCAGTCATGACCTATTCTAGGAGAAAAAGTAGCAGAACAAACATCGTAGGGAATTTATTTACCTGCAAAACGCAATTGCATATTTCTTAACCAACCCTGCAAGGTGGAGAGTAAAACTAAATGATAAAACAACCGAAATTGTTTTTTGCTATAATATTTTACTTTTTACTAACTGAACCTCGCTCCCATGCAAATTTCGGGATATAAAGTACCTTCTGTGCTAGTCCTGATATTTTTCTACTAGTATATCAAATTTAATCGAAATCCGTCTAGTAGATTTTGTGTGATTAAGCAACAAATGTCACATCCAAACTTTCCCATTTATAGTGTGATTCATTGCAGGTGAGTAACCGGTACCTGATTGGGACACTGTAAAAGTGTCTGTAGACATTATCAAGTACAGATATTAGATAATTTTTGCTTCATCAGCAATAAAGATTGGGAAAGAAACCCGATTTTAAAATGAAAAAGTTTGGATGTGATATTTATTGCTCAATCTTAAAAAATCTACTGGACGGATTTCGATAAAATTTGGTATGCTAGTAGAAAAATATCAGGGCTAGTACATAAGGTACTTTTTATCCCAATATTCCTATGGGATTAAAGCCCCCGGGTGCAGCAAGTAGACAATAAAATATGATAGCAAAAACGTAATATTTTAACTTTTACTTTTACTCCCTACTCCGTAGGGTTGGTTAAAAAAAATTACATGTGTTTTGTAGGTAATTAAATTTCCTTCAAATTTTATTCCAATATATATTTTCCTAGAGTAGGCCATAAATGAATTAAAGCGCTCTGAAGTAAAAAGTTTGAATAAAATTCCAAATGCGATCAAAAATGCGATTTTTTTAAAGTGCACATCTCCATAACTATTAGTCCTAGAAACAAAATATAAAATGTACATTATAGGAAATTTATTTTTACAACATTGTGTAGAACTCTAATGTAGCTAAAATGCATCTAAACGAAGGTGAGAGCGCAAATCTGAATAAAGTGACTTTTTTTTTTTGTTTTTCCAGCATATGGCGGGCGCGGAAGGGGGGAGAAATTGTGCCTCTTGCATTTTAAACACTTACTAACCATCCTAAATAACATATCAAAAATTCAGAACTATTGAACCATTTGTAAGTAAACCCTACCCTTAGCTCTATTTTGGTCTTTATTCAATGAACTATGGACGGATTTGTATTAAATTTGGTATACTAGTAGAAAAATACCAGAAATAGTACATAGGTTACTTTA
The DNA here is from genome assembly GCA_018467065.1 of Ephestia elutella. Lineage (NCBI taxonomy): Eukaryota > Metazoa > Arthropoda > Insecta > Lepidoptera > Pyralidae > Ephestia > Ephestia elutella. The sequence continues at coordinate 15,456,306 of CM031588.1, forward strand.
TATCTTGAAATTCCCACGGGAGCGAAGACCCGAGGCGCAGTTAGCAGAAAATAAAATATTATAACAAAAAAAGCAATATTCCGTAGTTTTAATATTGAGTTTTACTCCCCATTCTGCAGGGTTGGTTAAGAAAAATGCAAATGCGTTTTGTAGGTAATTAAATTCCCTACAAATTTTGTTCCAATACTTATTCTCCTAAAATATGCCATAACTAGATTACAGCGTTCTGAAGTGAAAAGTTTGACAAATTTCAGAAAATGAAGATTTTTTTCATTTTTTTTTATGAGCACACATTTCGGTAACTATCAGTTCTAGATACAAAATGTAAAATGTAAATAATAGGAAATTTAATTATCTACAAGATTTTGTAGAACATTTTTCTAGCAAAAATGCATCTAAACGAAAATATGAGCCTAAATCTGAAAAAAGTTTTTTTTTTTTTAGTTTTTTTAAGAGTGTATCACGTCCGCGCGCCCGACCGAGTTTAGGTATTTGATAGACCTCAGCTGGCTGTGTGCAAGTCACACGCACACATCGACGTGAGATTGCCGCCAACCCGAAGTAATAAGTGACAGGGATCCTACAAAGGATTTGTTGGTACCTATATAATTTTTTTTATTGTTTTATGGTAATGAATACTAAAAATAAAATTACGACCATTTTCTTATGTAAAACATACTTGGCGCGACTTGGCAGTAAAATGGACACGAATGCCGCTACAGAAAATAGCATGACCGTCGTGCCAGGATGCTAAGATGTTAAACATCTGCCTGGCATCCCATGAAGGCCAATTTTTCGGGATGAGGTTTACAAAAATAGTATTTTTGGATCCAAGATGGCGGACAATTTTTTTTTATTTTGCAATATGGGTATCGTTTCATAAGTGTTTCAGTGCGCTGATTACGAAAATAACATTTATTTTGAAATCCAAGATGGCGGACAACTTTTTTTTCACGTTTACAATATGGGTATGGTTATATATGTTTTTCGGTGCGCTGATGACAAAAATAACATTTATTTTGAGATCCAAGATGGCGGACAACTTTTTTTTCAAGTTTACAATATGGGTATGGTTATATAGGTATTTCGGTGCGCTGATGACAAAAATAACATTTATTTTGAGATCCAAGATGGCGGGCAATTTTTTTTTTCAATTTTGCAATATGGTTAACATGTTGTAGGTTTTTGAGGACGCTGATGACGAAAATAACATTTATTTTGAGATCCAAGATGGCGGACAACTTTTTTTTTAAATTTTACAATATGGGTATATTTTTATAGGTTTTTGGGGACGCTGATGACGAAAATAACATTTATTTTGAGATCCAAGATGGATGACAGTTTTTTATTTTATTTTACAATATGGGTATCGTTTTCTAGGTTTTTGGGGACGCTGATGACCAAAATAACATTTATTTTGAGATCCAAGATGGAGGACAGTTTTTTATTTTATTTTACAATATGGGTATCATTTTTTAGGTTTTTGGGGACGCTGATGACGAAAATAACATTTATTTTGAGATCCAAGATGGCTGACAGTTTTTTTATTATTTTACAATATGGGTATCGTTTAATAGGTTTTCGGGGACGCTGATCTTAAAATAAATGTTATTTTGGTCATCAGCGTCCCCAAAAACCCATAAAATGATACCCATATTGTAAAATAAAATAAAAAACTGTCCTCCATCTTGGATCTCAAAATAAATGTTATTTTCGTCATCAGCGTCCCCAAAAACCTAAAAAATGATACCCATATTGTAAGATAAAATAAAAAATTGTCCGCCATCTTGGATCTCAAAACAAATGCTATTTTCGTCATCAGCGTCCCCAAAAACCTAGAAAACGATACCCATATTGTAAAATAAAATAAAAAACTGTCCTCCATCTTGGATCTCAAAATAAATGTTATTTTCGTCATCAGTGTCCCCAAAAACCTATATAACGATACCCATATTGTAAACTTGAAAAAAAAAACTGCCCGCCATCTTGGATCTCAAAATAAATGTTACTTTTGTCATTAGCGCACCGAAAAACCTATAAAAACATACCCATATTGTAAAATTGAAAAAAAAAGTTGTCCGCCATCTTGGATCTCAAAAAAAATGTTATTTTCGTAATCAGCGCACTGAAAAACTTATGAAACGATATACATATCGCAAAATTAAAAAAAAAAGTTGTCCGCCATCTTGGATCTTGATTTAGATTTATTTTGATTTTTATGATTTCGATTTATTACGATTTCTATGATTGCGATTTATTACGATTTCTATTTCATCAAAAATTGTCGGCCATCATTCATGAGTAAGAAAATGGTACCTGTATAAATTTTAAAAAGATTAAAAGTAATAAATATGTAACTCACTACATTACTCTTTGCTGTCTGTGAATACATGAACACGCGAAAATTAAATGCCTCCCGAGCAGCAGAGCGACGTGGATTCCCCTTGACTCTTACCGGCAGACTGATTTTTCGTGGGCTTGGAACTCGTATATATTGAGCGATGGCATTGCCATACAAAAAATGTATGGGGAATTTCTTAGTGAATTGTTACGATATATAATATTTTTTTCGAGTTATTTTTCAAAAATCTAAAACGAGCAACTTGTAGCTAGTTTAATAAACTCGCGATTTAACATTATGTAGAAATTATAATTTGTGTTTTACATAATGATTTCGTTAAAGCCGTGAACCTTGTTTTTCGTATTTTTCGTGTTTTCTGGAAGGTATTTACGCAAAAATAAAAGGCAAAATATTTTTATCTGTCTCGTATAAGTAGTAGCAGTTATTTGAGAAGCCTATAGTACTATTTTTATTATCAATAATGATCTAGTTTTGGCACCAGGGTCAATTCAGTAACGCCTGTTTTGGCTAAAAACGTGTGATGCAGGCTTAAGATTAATACGGACGCGGAAACTTGGCAATTGTGCCCTTTTTATTGTGAATACTCACAATAATCCTACACAACATTTCACAAAATTCACAATTACTGGACCGTTTGTAATTTGATTCTCGTCTATTTACTGCGCTACTACTAGCATTGTGGTAACAGCTCGGTCCCGTCATTTAGATGCGTCAAAATGGCAGGACCAATATGGATCTTTAAAATCGTCTAGACTAAGAGAGTACCTGGTTCATGATTAGGGGTATACAATGTGTATTAAAAATTAGGTAAGTCTGTTTTAAAACAAGAAGTGATTCCGTCATCTTGAGTTACTGTTCGACCAACCTTTGATTGAAAAGAAAGTAAGCAAAGCCTTTCCAGCCTCTACAATTTTCTGTTTGAGAAGTACACTCCTCTGATTAAATGATTTGCCTATCTGCTTCCAGCAGTAGGCTTTTGATCCTGGGTACTCCGTGCATCTGAACAAAAATATGCTAAATTAGCTATGCTATGTCGTGGTACTTCGCTTCCGTAAGTATTACTTAAGCAACGAAAACCAGCGAGGAAACACGACATATTATTTTTACAATTTACTATTTTTTATATCTACCTACTGCTATTATTGTAGCTAGACAAATGCACTTACTTTCTAGAGTTGTACAATTCCCTCTGCTTATTCACATCTTCTTGTTCAGTCTTAAGTTTCGTCACCAATGCAGCTACTTCCTCAAAGTCGCGAAGTCTATTCGTCCAATAAGCCACCTCCTCTCCCAATTTAGCTTGTGGTACTTCGTATTTGAAAACATCTAAATGTTCCCGTGTTTTTTCTATACACCGATTCACCTTTAAGAATTTCATTAACAACGTCAGTCAAGTGAAAATAAGGTTTAGATTGTACTTAGATAGCTTGATTTAATACTTGTAATAAGATTAACAAGACCACGCGTCTCGCTGGCCGGGACAAATACGTACCTACTAACATACTTAACGTACTTTCCACGCCTGCTTTCAGGCTGGCTATTCTGCTGTCTTCATACATAGCAATAGCAAAACGGACCTCCACGCTCCCGGTCCGTCTTGCTCTTAACTATGCCATAGAGAGAGCAAAATAGCTTTTAGATATTTTTAGCTTTTGATTTAAAGCGATTTCCCCAGAGAGCAAAAAAAGTCCACTAATTAGGTCGTATTTTCCCGCTGTCCGCGTCATAAAAATTTATATTGGTATATCTATGATCAAAGTTCTTACTTCAGCGATTTCTGTAGAGCTCTTCCGATACTTTCTAGAAACTGTCAGCAGTTGTTTGTTTTGATCGTAAAGATTGTTCATAAGGGTGTTCACCGCTAGTTCTTGTTCCTCATTTATTTGACGGAGGTTGTTCTTTAGGCGTAAAAGGATCTCTTCTAAACTTATACGGATTTCTTTCATCTACAAAATAAAATTAGTATATTCAATTGTAGCCGACAATCGGACAATGATTTGCCATAACTTTATTGTCCGACTGTCGAGCTTTATGCGTATACAGCAAGTACAGATGTAATATATACAGATGTAAGTAAGAATTTTCAAGCAAAGGATATTCTAAGAAATGGACAAACAAATTTCATCATTCATCTAATGGTAATAGCCAGGAATGTCTAAAGGTAAGATTATGCCACTTACTCTATCTATTAACATTGATCCAATGTAAGTATGAACGAAATCAAAGATTTCACTTGTTTTCTCAAGTGCGAATTGAAAATGATCCTTAGCAAAGTCATCAACTTTATCCTGTTTATCCAATCTCTCTACTTTCTGCTTAAGACCACAACACTTCTGCATGAAGGCATCGTACATACTTTGTATTTCATCGTAATTCTTCCTTTCATCAGCAGACTGGACAGGGAGATAATTTTTACCGAAACTAATTTGTTGATCGACATGTATTCCGATAGTTTTTTCTAATAAAGTTAATATTTCACTTTTATCAGGTATGTGAACATGTCTGTCAGTTTCGACAATAACCTTATCTATCATACTTGAATAATAATTTATGAAACTGTTAGAAATTTTCTTAATTTCGCCATAATATGCGTTGTAGCAATCTTCCTCAAATTTAATTTTAAGGAGCAGACGTATATATTTTATAAACTGTTCCGTTACATCTTCCGGAATTACAATAATAAAGACATTATCTAAAGTTAATCTTCTCAAGCCTTGAGCAAAGTTTTTAAATATATCCATTTCCTTTGTATTTGACATAGCAATGTTTTCACGTTTTTCACCAAAAATTTCACAAATCAAAACATCTGCAAAGATTTCTTATAATTATTTACTTTAATGTAATTTAGATCTCAGAATGATTATGATATTATAATCAAATAACTAAAACTATATAAATAATAACTTGATAAAAATCTCCTGTTTCTTGCTCAAATTCTTCCTTTTATTTCTTTAGATTAATTTGAATTTGACGCCAAAAAATCACCTTGTTTGACATTTCCGGTTTCGATTATCATAGACATTTTTTTTTTGGTTTCTTTATCCGTGACGAAAGGCAAAGGTTACCATAGACAAAAATTGGCTAATTTACCGTCCACGGACAACCACGGAACGGACGGATGGACACTGCCGGCCGGACACATAACGGACGGATGCTGAATTTTCTGAAAAGAAAACTTCAATCTCCAATAATTAAATGAAATTGTTTTATTAAAATACCTAGGTTTAAAAATAGATAGATAGATCAACACTTTATTGTACCATTTACATATCGCAACTTTTGGGTGAAAAGAAATATACGTGAAAAAATGTAGGGTGCAGTAAACATTATTAATTATAAAGGAAGAAATAAATAAATATTAAATAAACATTGATGAAATAAAAATACACACTCATTCAAAACATAGCCATGACAAGGAGAATATGCTCCGAATAAATAAAATTAAAGATTCAGATAGTGAGACTTTACCTGCTCTCTGAAGGATGACAAAGCACACACAGATAGCACTTTTAAATAAAAATAAAATCAGTATTCATTGGAGCTCAGATAGAGATAAAGTTTTTTTTAAATATAAGCAGAAGGAACACAAAGTCCTCTCACACACACACTGATGATATTTGACAATATTTGCATCCTGTTCATGATAAGGACTGTCATATAACTCTGTCCCTTTCCTTCCTTAGCATTGCAATGTATTGCAACACGAACAACACTACACTGAACTTCGATTAAAAATAATTTTTCGATGCGAAATGTTCTTAACTGTCATGTTTGTTGTTGTCATAGTTGTCATATATATTTAAAATTATTTTTACTGTTTTGTGCTTTTAACACCTGAATAGAAATGATAAAATGCAACGTGTACAATGTGTGGAAGTGTTTTTTATAAAAATATTCCTGGAATATCGTTCCATCGGTAATTTAATTGCAACTCGTGTCCAATGATAATATACAATTTCGTGTTATTTTTGAAACAATAACCATTATTAGACTACAAACTGCTATTTATCAGCAATATCATTATTTATTTTATAAAGTAGTGTATTAATTATAACCATTTCATAAGAAATACTACAAGTAATTTAATAATTTCGTAAATAGCATAGATCATTTGACAGATCCAGTTTGGTTTACTATGGCTGGGCCGAATCTAGTCAAATATACGAATTTAGTACCTAGTCTATAAAAATCTCAGGAATTCTTTCTTGAAGATTAAAATGCACATTTTATAAAAATACTGATAGTGAGATTTATTTCAGGCACAAGGAAAATGTATGCCAGAAAATAATACCTAAGAACTGCTCTAGGGAGTATGTCTCATCCGTACTACGAGTACCAGGACATTGAATGGACGCCAGCAAGAGTCATCGGCATTGCACGTGTTGATTTTATTTGAGATCGCTCAGTAGTGACCTACATAAGGGATAGTTTATTGTAAAAAGCTGATGCAGATCCGTCACATGATACCGCGCACGGCACAAGATTCAGCGTCTCAAAAATTTTTGGTACTTCACTGTACTGAATACAATATTTTGTGTGTATTCCGACCCTGTATTTTGTCGTTGTGTGAAGTAATAATCTTAGTGTGTGTTGTGTTAGAACCATGCAATTTCAAATGACATGTTCTATAATCATTACTATTTAAATTATATGTCTGTGATTGGAGCTCAGATAGAGATAAAGTTTTTCATGGCAAGGTATTTTGAATGGCCTTAGTCCTCTCACTCAGACCCAAGTTGCAAGTAATATTAAGAAAAGATAATAACCCACAGAAAAGATCTTATTTAACTTAACTCGATTAAACGGGGACAGCACTACTATACTAAGCATGTTGAAAAAATAGTTCGATGGACAGGACATTGTGTAATGCTTTGAACTGTCTATCAAAATTTTATCTAAAACACCTGAATGTATGTATGATAACATATTTTAAAATGACCTTCCCAAGTGGGTATTAGCCTGAAATAGGCATGTATCAAGCTCTAATTTAATTGGACTTTGTACTTTCGTACAAAATATTGAGTACAAACTGCCTTCGGCAAATCGGTGTGAGATTATTTTGTTTTTATTTATATAATAATTCCTCAAATCTATAATTTTGCCTAATATTGTGTTTTTCTTGTATGTTTTAGTCATAATATGTTTGGTTTTGTGTGTACGATTGATTAAAATTTCTCTTTTCTATGAATCAATTAAAATGAACCGTTCTCCAGCTTGTCCTTGTATTTCATTTGTTGGTTGGAGATTGATTGAATGAACATGTATCATGTATAAGTTTATCTGCTTTCGTACGTGCCGGTCGTCACAAAGGCTCAGAAAATTGTATGCTAAAATTATTTGAGATCGCTCAGTAGTGACCTACATAAAGTTTATGTAACCTGATACCTACTCAATGCAATCTATGGATTAAGTTGTTTACAATATTTATGTGTGTATTCCAGATTTTTTGTCGAAGTAACAAGTATGGTGTTGTGTTAGAACCATAACAGTGGACTGTTTATAATCATTCCAATTTAAATAAATAAAATTGTAAAAAAAGTGCAAAACATGGCAAGGTATTTTGAAAATACGTCGATTTTAACTTCAGTTGGGACCAAGCTTGCATGTGGGTACTGGAAAAAGATACCCTAACCCACAGAGGTAAGTTTATTCTCAAATCTATAGTAAACAAGCATCACAAGCATGTTGAAAATATAGTTCAAAGTTTTATTTTAATGCTTTCCTTGTCTACATACCTTTTTCTAGAATATTTGATTGTAAGTAGTAAAATATTTAAAATGACCTTCCCAAGTTTACCAGGAAATAAGCTGTAGCAAGCTCTTTTTGGACTTTGTACTGTAAACAAACACACAAAGACATGTCATATATGTGAGAAACTGGTTATGAGATTAGTTTGTTTTTATTTATTCCTTTAAAAGACCTACTAAATCTATAATTTTGTAAATGAAAGTCTATAATTTATGAAATAAAAAAATCTTTAATATTAAATTTTGTTTGTTAAAATGTTAAAATTTCTCTTTCATAGAACCATTATTCCCTATTTATAGATTGATTTTAAGGTCATAAAATTTTCTTAATTATCATTATAAAATTGCATGCTAAAATTATTTAAATGTAATTCAGTTGACAATACTACATCATATACTTATTACCATATAATGCAATATGGCAGTCTCTGTTTCAGCTCTTATAATTAGATCCCAAGTTAAAATCTTTTTCAGTGTTATATATACTAGCTGTTTTTGAACAACCATAATTTTTCTGTAAATATTTTATTCAATTATTCAACAAATACATTCATAATATCATGCCTTTATCCTGTGGGGGTAGGCAGAGACTAGCAATTTCTACTTGCTACGATCCTCTCTTGCTTCCTCTACACTCATCTCTCTCCATACATGCTTGCCGGTTATGGGTGCTCCTAATATCTCCCTTTTTAAGGAGGTCCACAATCTGATCGAGAATGCCTGCTGAATTTAGTTGTTGTTACAGTACCCACGTGCTATCCGAAGACACTTGCAGTCGGCAGGTCAAAGATGGCTGTCTCTATACCAAGAGGCTCCTCACCAAAACCAACAGAGTACCTAAATGGGGCGAGAGGTATTTTTATTTATTTAGTTACTAGCTTTTGCCCGCGGCTTCACCCGCGTGTAATTCTCACGGGAACAGTGCTCTTTCCCGGGATGAAAAGTACCCTGTGTCCTTCTCAGAACTTCGAAATATGTGTATGTGAAATTTAAGGAACAAACGAAAAAACAAACAAACTCACTTTCGCATTTAAAATATTACTTAGGATTTGATATTTGATAATTGGGGATTGAAATTTCTTCAAAATCTGTTTGTTTACCAGTTTATTCGTGATTAAGTGACAAATATACAATTTTTACATGAATACTATAATTAGAAAAACACTAAGTTTTTGAGGATATTTATTTGTTTCTTCTTCACACACTAATGTAGCTTTTAAAATACCTGTGTAAAATCAAAAATATTACATGGGAGATATATTTTTAATTGCATGTCCTTTTTGGGAGAAAAATTCCTGGACTAATAGGAAAAGCTTTTGTCTGGGGCTTTGGTGTAGTAGTTTTAGGAAAATTATCTTTATTATTATCATACTAAGCACCTCCCAATTTAGCATGGTTAAACAAACTTCTCATGACTGACAAATTGGCAACAATGACTCAACAATAATTACTCATGATATGACGGAAATTCTGCAAGGTTCTTACTTCCAGAACATTACAGGAACCTTGTTTTTCTTACTATCTTTTATCTAGTTATTTATCTAGTTATATAATCGTGAAAAAAGATTAAATACATCATACCTGATATTATATATCCTACATAATTTGAACATTTAGTACATACTAGCCGAGCCCCGGGGCTTCGCTCCCGTGTGAATTTTCGGGATAAAAATGTGTTATGTGGCTATTTTTTTCCCGGTATTTTTCTACCCGTATTCCAAATTTC